>JANHFX010008870.1:12489-75326 GCA_027560015.1 Chloroceryle amazona
GTACGACCCTCCTTCATTTTTAATTTTCTGAAATTCTTGCGTAAATTGTTTCTCTTTGGTTTTTTTGTTTTTTTTGTGGTTATTTTTTTAAGCAATTTTTTTATATTTTCCTTTGCCCCCCCCCCCCCAAGTGTGCTACCTTTAGACCAGAGTGGAGTTCTGGAAAGAAATTCCTTTGTCTTGACTGTAGATTTAGCTAATAAAATTGTTAAAAGACGTCTGAACTTAAAATCCACCTTGTGCTACCAGATTTAACTGGTAAGACTGTTGCCCAGGAGTGTGGGAGAAAAAAGGATGGATTTCCTACTTCTTCTAAAGAGTTGATGTTTCCACAGAACCCTTGATAGAGGCACCAATTGGATAAATGCTCTTGTTCTGTCTTAGTTTTCTAGAGGTATGGTGTTATATATGTAGCAACAGAAACAACTTCTGAAAGTGGCCTACATCTCTGATAAGGGAAGCTGACAATATGGGTGTAGTTGCAGAATCTTTGCAATGTAGAAAAACTGATGACCTCTGGCAATATTTTGGAGTTCGATGTTACTTCAATGTAATGGGTTGGAAACTTTGTAACCGTATTGTTGCAGTATATAACTAATAGTGTATATAACATTTATTCTGACTTGATTAATCATGATACCTTCTTCTGTGTGTGGTGTTTCTAAAGCAATCTCCTCCTTGTTCTCCTGCATTGCAACCTCCTTAGTACAGGTGTGGGTGTATCTAGAAGAATGGAGATTCTTTTTTTTCTGGATAGTGTCAGCGTGTAGCCTGGAGGGGCTAGAGGTGGGTGTTCTGCACAGGTTTGGTGGCCTTCTGGGGGAAAATATCTATGTATTTTGAGGAATAATATAGACAGTGACAAAGACTAAGTCCTTAATCTTTCTCCTCATGTTTGAGCAAAATCTGTGTTTTAGGTAGGGTCAGCTTGATATCCTTCAATTGTTAGCTTTTTAAGGCTTTATTTGTACTTTACTCATGGCTCTAAGGAAGATGAAAAACTTTAGCTATACATGGATTTCTTTTCCAGAATTATCTAAAGCCATCACCCAGCACATGGAACTTCATACTTGTTAACTCGGCCTTTTCACTGTGTGTAAGCATTGATATGCTGTCTTTCCAGTTTTCAGGATCCGGAGGAGGCACGGGACCAATTTCATCTGGCCAGACTGAACTGCAAGAAATTTGCTTTTGTGCATGTGGCTTTTGCACAATTTGAGCTATCACAAGGTAGATAGAAAAAACTTGTTTGGTGTTGCTGTTCTGTATTGTCAGTTTTGTTGTTTTAAACTTCTGCTCTGATGCATAATTTGTAAGGAAACTGATAGGTATTAGAAAAAGAAAAACCTGGATTTTCTCTGTTTGGAATTTAATGAGCATGCATATTGTCATTAAAAAATGAACACACATGGTTATTAATAGTTTTTCCCTTTTAGAAATAACTTTAAAACAAGATGAAAACTGTCAAAATTGTCAGGTTGCTTTTTTTAAAAAAAAACAAACAAAAAAACAACAAACAAAACACAAACAAAACCTTAGATTTTACAGTGGGGAGGTATGAGTAAGGTTCTTGCTGCATTGAAAAATGATGCTCAAATTTGGGTGGTAATTTCCCTTTAGATAGTTTCAGCTTGCTTGTTGAAGAAATTCTGTCTCTTTCCAAACAACAAATGTAGATTCTTTGTGTGGGTGGTTGGTTTGTTTGATTTTTTTTTTCTATTAAACCAAAATATGCTGTAAATATCAGTTTGTTCCAATTAGGGTTCTTTGGTAGCTTGCCACTGGAATTTAAGTGATTCTTCTATTTCCTGTTCCACTGTTGAAAATTCACATTGGGACACTGGCGATGGTTCAATCTTCTGTTGCTTCATAAATGCTGTGGACTGGCTTCGTTGATAGCACCCTGGATGCTATGTTCTGATCATATGGGGTGGAGGATGCAGTTTGTCAGTATTCAAAATCGAATGGTAGTTTTTGTGATATGGTGCTATCAAGCAGTGTTTTAGACAAGCCATTCTGTCATGAGAATGATAATGTGTCTCAAATTCTGATTCTCTTGTTTAAGGTTCCCTTCTTTATCCTGTTCTTGGTGTACTGGATCTGGCTTGGGTAGGGTTAATTTTCTTAATTTAACAGAGGCTTAGATCTGTGACTACAACAGTACTGATAATACACCAGTGTTTTAGCAGTTGCTGAACAGTGCTTGCACAGTGTCAAGGATTTCTCTTTCTTGCTTGGCCTCTCCTGCCGAAAGGCTGGGGATGGATGAGAGGTTGGCAGGGGATGCAGCTGGGACAGCTGTCCCAAATTGACCAAAGGGTTATTCCATGTCCTATAGCGTTGTGTTCATCTATGAAAAAATTGGGGGATAGTCTTTCCACAGTAGCAGATGCTTGAAGAATGGCTGGGCATTTATCTGCTGGTAGGAGGTGACAAGTTTATTTGTAAAGGGGCAGCAAAGACTGTGGAAATTCCCCTCAGAAATACATGCCATGTTAAGTAATTGGAAGGATACTGAATACGTCCCTTCCACAGGATGGGAAGGAGAAGATAAAAAAAATCTGTGTGTTTGTGACTTAATTACACAGATTTTTGTTTCATATGAATCAGTTATCTGACTGGTCTGGTTGTAAGAGATTCTTACGGTGTTGGGCTTACATACAGTAGTAAAAAAAGTAGGTAAAAATTTGTTTAGTGAGCATTGTATGCTTGTTAAAGATAGTAAACCAGTAATAATGCAACAATAAAGATATATCTTTAGATATAAAGATATTTTTAAAGCATGTGTAATAAAACCTATTGTGTAAATAAAGTGTAGAAATGTTACTACCAGTTACCAATTACTAGATTCATCATTCTATCACAGTCACTTGTGAATTCAATGAACCCATAGCTATGGGATTTGTTTATGCAATAGTTTCCCTTATATTGACAGCAAATAGTCAACCTAAAATTAAGTCCTAATCCCAAAGGGATAAGCCATTTATGATTATCTTTGTTTTATCTGCGGTGTGTTCTCTGATTTCTATCTGTTATCCTTGAGCTGGTCTGTTTGGCATTTGGTAATGTGGTATGGAGCTATAGTGTCCCTGCTGGGTGCCTTAGAGGATTAATATACCCAGTGAGTTGTATATAGCTACCTTAAGAGTGCTGTTACTTTTTCACTGACTGTCCACCTTAGGCTGGAGGGGAAGGAGAAGGGTTGTGCTTTGTTACAGCCTCATACTGGTGATTTCAGTAGTGCTTTGGCACACCTGCCAGTTGCTTCTGGATGAATCTGTATTTCCCTTTGCTTTAAGACGACAAAATTACACACTTCCTGATCTTGAGCAAAATTGTGAGCTAAAACATCAGTAAAAATACTGAAATTATGGTTGGCAAATTGATACTGATTTCCTTTATAAACTGAATATTCATCCACTGAAAATGGAGTGAGACAATACAGGTGCCATTCTGTTTTGGTTTTATTTAAATGTTGAATACAACTTAAACAGGTCAGATGAGGAGCTCTCCCTTACTTTTGGTGTGCCTTGCGTAGTGCACTTGAAGCAAGATTTGGTATGAATTGCTGGGAACTCATGACCATAAATAAGTCTACTTTTGGCTATATAAAATGCTGTGCCTAGGTGGATCATTCAGGCTTCTTCTGTGTGATGAAGTGCACTGACTGAAACTTGCATATAGTTCTGGCTTTACTTTTGTGCCTGGGTTCCTCATGTGTTAAGTGGAACAGAGCAGTTTATTTTTTATATAGGTGTTTTGATGTCATGTTATTTTTTTATTCAATGAGGCATATAATATTAGGAGGACTTAATTTCATTTTGAGTAGCAGGTCTTGTTGAAGCATTCTGTGGTTATTAAATGTAGCCAAAGGTAGAATGCTGGTTAAGGATTCTAAGAAAGAAATAGTAAGCCTGTCCGCTTCCTAAGGATTTGGGAGAAAACCAGTAGTTGATTAGATGCCTAAAAATGGAATCATAACAAATATGCACAAACTAGATTTAAATAATAGCCAACCTCACTTTGGTGTTGGACACTAAAGCAGGAAAACATGACCCACTTAATATTCTTAAAATAGGTTACTGAAGCATAAATTCCTAATATATAGACCCTCTGCATCAGTCTGGAGACAACATTGACATCTAACTTCATTTATAAGTGGTGTTTTGAGTGCTAGAGACATCATGGAGCTCTGAAACACATTATTATATAGTATAAGAAATATATATGTAATGTGGCACTTGTAAGAGCAAAGTGCATTACATTTTTGCTGCTTTGGAACTGAAAGCATTTGGGACTTCAAGGGCAATATCAGCTATAACAAAACATAGCATTATTTTGCCCTGATGCTCTCTAAACCAAGGAAAATATTTTTTTGTTGCAGTATACTTCTTTCCTTATTTGACTATTATGTTTTGCTTTTTTTTAATAGCTGTAGGTGTACATGCTTATATATAAATAGGTTGCTTTCAATAGGTTTTGTTAAAACACCTCCTTTTCCTCCTCCATTTCTCTTCTATTTCTGTTTGTGGTATTTACTAATGTGTAAAGTGTAATGAACAATATTATTCCTCTTCACTTTTTTTCTTAACTGAAGTGCTGTCTGGAGCAGTGATGTTTAACAGTTACTTTTAACTTTGATTTCTATTGAGTGCATTAAGGATGTTTTATAATGCATATGTAATGAAGTTTGTATCTGGTCAGATCTAAATGAATTTCTATAAAGATGTTTTTTTTCTACAGAGTCAGCAAGAAAAGACAAAGGACCTTAGAGTTTGTACTATATTTCCTTACAGTTCTTATAATATTAAACAAGTATTGGGAATGCCTTTTTTGTGAGTTCAAAAGGCATATTTTGTAACTTAGTGTTCAACTTCATGCGAACAGACTTGAGTAATTCACTTATAACTAGTTCCAGGCAGTATCCTTAAAGTGGATAACTAAATGGGGAAGTGCATCATCCTCTGAAGCCTTTTCATTATTAGGCAAAGTGAACATAAGACACCATGAATGTAACCTTGTCTCTCAGAAGAGCACATTGCCCCAGTGTAATATTTTTTTTATTTCTCTGATTTCTAACTCTGTGTTCCTTACTACGCAGGAAATGTGAAGAAGTGTAAGCAGCTCCTTCAGAAAGCTGTGGAGTGCTCTGCTGTTCCATCAGAAATGTTGGAAACTGCTCTACAAAACTTTCATTTGCAAAAAAAGCAGTTGCTTTCGGATGAGGAGAAGGAGAATTTAACAGGTAGTTGCAATTTCTTAAAGCTGGTTGAATTTATGCATATTGTAATTCTAGATTGAAAAAAAATAAAAAAACCCCTCATGTTTGTCCCTTCTAGATAGGAACTCATAACCTGCTATTGTCTCAATCAGTCATATTTATCTGTAACATCAGTCTTGTTCCTTCAATATGTGGTTCTGTCCTCAATGCAGCAACTGTAGTTTGCAGGAGCCATAGGATGGTAGATTCCCTAATTCTGCTAAGGGTGTTCCTTTGGCTGTCATTAGGTATTTGTACTTTTCAATAGAGACTTAGAGTTCACAGTGTGAAATAAGAGCTACTAGAGATAGGGAAGAAGTAGAACAAACAGGCTGAACTATACATACAGTTTACTTTGAGGTGTATCTTGTGACAGGCTGGTGAAGTTCTGGCAATCATTTCAGCAAAGTCAAATCTAGGAAAAGTAATCTGTTTAAATTTTATTTTACAAACGGACAAAACACGTGTTAGTATAAAATTAAAGTGCTTGGCTATATCATAAAACATAACAGTTATTGCTGGCTTTATAATTTCAGTAAGGAAACAGTTACCTCATGAAGTTTTCAAGAGATAGATTTGTTTGGAGTGGAATTGAAAAAAAAACGCAGTTCAGCTTAAATATTGTAGTGCATGTAACTCTTCCAAGAGTGGTGCTTAACACTTCCATATTTTTTCCTTTGTATAAGGACAGAATTAGTACAAAGTAGGTCTGATTTCAGTTTTTAGGGATATGTTTTCAGGAATGTGGTTCAAGATTTGGCTGGCTCTTGTTGAATCAACTTTTGTGTGAAACACTAATTGTGTGTGTGAGGAATCAAATTTTTGGCAACACATGCAATAATATTCAGTTATGATGTTAATTTTTTGAATAAACTTTGGTTTTGGCTTCACAGCTCTTAAGAGCAGAGCATATAAGAACACTCAAATTTGCTATCAGTGAAATGAGCTGGTTTAATTTAACCCAAGATGAACAGTTTAGACTAATCCAGTTGAATTCAGATGATAGGAATTAGGGATTACTCTCATAAGTGCTCTTTTGGCAGGTGAGTGAGATGGAGGGACCAGCAAAAGGTCTTTGCCAAGTCAATGAGCTAGTAAAATCTTAAACTGGTTATTAGAGTTGGCTCCAGGAGAGAACTTGCTTGTAGCCTAACACTGTCAGGAGGTCTGGGTGTGACTTTCAGCATGGGATTTGTCAGTATGAAAGCCATGGTCAGTAACTGAAATTGGGAAGCTTCTTAGGGTTTTAGTGACCAAAATTGTATTTCATAGAATCATAGAATGTTTTGAGTTGGAAGGTACTTTTAAAGTGCCTGTGAAAGATTCGTCTGTTTGTTGTGGTTGCTACATTTTTATAATTTTCACTAGAACTGAAAGGACCGTGTGCTTTGCAACTGCAGGCACCTGTTAAATGCTTTAAATCCAGATGGATCTACAGAAACAACAGGTAGCACAAAAAAATTGTATCAAAATTAAATGCCACATAAATCAAGTCAGAGCACAAAAGCAAATGTTCATCAGGAGAACAGGACAGGTCATGGATATTATCAGTGTCTTGGGACTCTGCAGTTTGTAAGGGTTGTCTAGGCAGTTGAGATACTACCTCTGAAGCAAGCTGGACTTTGTCACTTAATTTAGGATTTATTATAGTTATTTAGGTGTGGGTGTCCTCATCATGTGTGCCAATAAATAATTGGCGTGAACAATGAAAGAATCCAAATGTAAGCAGTTTTAAATATCCTCAGTAGCCCTTGTGGGGCAACCTCCAATGCATCCTTCAGATGATGCTGGTTGGGAGTGGAGGTTTAGTCTCAGATTATAGATTCAGAAAATCGTCTTGGTCTGACAACATGAGTTTCTTCCTCAGTCCCCTACAAAAACGAGTGGTTTATAGGCTTTTAACTTCTTCAGGCTCCCTTTTATGTGTTTAAACATAGTTTACAACTGTAGCAGGGGGGAGGGGGAACAAAAAAAAAAAACCAAAACCCAACAAACCAAAGCAAACAAAAAACCCATACACCTAAAACAAACAAACCCAACCTAAACAAGTAGCTAATAATGTATGTAGTAATTGTTACAGGCCATTTTGTGCTTATCCTGGAAAGCTCCATCTGGTTGCAAATCAGTAGAAAATAGTGATGTCTTTGCTAGGTTACATGAAATGTATTTTTAAATTTCACTTATGAACGTTATTTTCTTTCAAAACAAATAATCTGCAGTATTATCTGAATAATTCTAACTATTTTACCTACAGTGTCAAAAGCACAAGAGTCTGGACGTCAGAGCATAATTGGAAATCACGGGAGCATAAAAAGGAATGACTCTGGTGAAAATTCTTCTGCTGTTTCCAGACTTCTGCTTGGGTAATGGCTTGAATTCTTACATAGTTTAAAATATCTTTTAATCTGAAACCAAACACACAGTACAGTGTTATGTTTTCTTTACTGTTTTTCTGGTTTGTGTTTGTGTTTTGTTTTGTCTTTTTTCTCTTACCTCCAGGGAAGAGAAGTCTCAGGAACTTGATGCTCTGGTTAATTACTACAATCCATTAAGACCACTGAACAAATCTAACCAGGTAGAACATTTAACATTTTGCTTCAAAATCTTTAACTTCTTATTCTGCTTTACACATCTGATACCTTTCAATTTGCTCTTAGGCCTGCCCCTTTGGGAGGGTACCTGCTAAACTAATAACTGATGATGATGATGTCAAGAAGACAGAGGTTCCACTGACAGCTAGTGTTATGAAGAGGTATGGCTATTTGTTTTACTACAGTACAACATATTTTAATACTCCTTTTCAACAGGTTTTTTTACTGCATAGTGAAAATGTCATGTTAAGAATGGTGAAAATAATCTAAATATTATTGACAAATAGTTATTATAGTTGCAATAGGTATTGCAATAACCTGCTTTCTATCCTATTACTCAGATTCTTTGTATGAGAGCATGCAAAGATCAATTCTTGTACTGGCTAATCAGTAGATTCAGAAGAGGATCCTAAGGAAAAAAGAAACGGTTCAAATATCATTACATTTGTGTATTCCAGTTTCCAATATTAGATGCAGTTTTGTAACTTCCAAAAGTTTTGTAAATAGTAATTTTTAGGATAATCCATATGATAATGTTCATATTAAGAAAGTATTTATGCTCATTTTATTGGGGCTAACTGTTCAGCAGTGGAAGAATCTGCGAACTAAAATAGCACTTTGCTATATGCTACCTAAACATTGCAGAGCTTGAAAGTAAGCAGAGGAGAAAGCTCTCCCTCATCAAATGTTTTACATCAGCTTTTTTCCTCTCTTATTGCTGTGTGATTAAATTAATCCAGAAATGGAAACTGTGGAGAGAAGTAAGCAGCCAAAGAGTAAAAACTGCATACCTCTCAGAAATTAGTTAAAACTTAATATTCTAAATCTATGAAAGTAGTGGGATAAGGTATTTTACATAGTGTTGTTCTGTAAATATTTTAAAAATTACTTTGGAACACACTGTTAGGATTTAGGATCTCAGCTGTATCATCTTGCTTTCTATGGAAGACAACCAATTAAGTCATCTGTAACTTCATGGGATGATGGTGGCGTCGTTACAGGTTTTTTAGTATTGTTTCTCATTTGGCTGTCAGAGTGAACCTGTTTTACTGTATGTTTGGAAATCGTAGCCAGAAGTCTCTACACAACTACCTTTTTCATCAGTTCACAGAAGGCAGTTATGACATTATATGTTGTCATGTGATGTAATTAATGCTATTTCAATAGGCAAATATCCAGCTCCAGATGTACAGCTTTCGTTGCACCTCTTCCACCATCAGAACAAAAACCTTCTGGGGGTGATTCACGTGACCTGAGAGAGTTACAGGTAACTTAAATCTTTTAAAAATAGATGTAAAGAACTCTATGTAGCTGTCCTATGGTACTACAAAGGAAAAGAATCCATCATGTGGTTTTATGATGAGGGAATAAGTCATGAGTTTTATCAGGGGATGTACTCTATTCAGTGAAGTATTTTTAACTGAGTTCATTAAGTGCTCTATGGAGCTGTAAATTTTGGCTCTTGATAGAGATTAGTTTTGTGCTGTGCTTCGCATTTTTTATGTCCTGTGTCCCTGTCCTCCAAAAGAAAGTTCAACACTAGAAAGCATTTAGGTTTTTGTTACAGAAACTGTATGATGGAAATTCAGTTTTGATGGATTTAAAAACAATATCAGTAAAACTTGTCTGTGTACCCTACACTGTTTTCTCAAGTGTATTTGCTTTGTGGTGCCTCGATCATTAATTATTGTGAGGAAATTTCTTTCAGACACTATGCTTGGGATCTCCTTTGATTCTTTATAAGATGCTTTTAGTTTTCTTTAGTCCTTACAAGAAAAAAATTCTTTACGGTTGCAGATGTTGGATGAGAACAGCTTAGAAATGGCTACCAATTCAACTGTAACACTCAAAACCAAAATGGATACAAGTCTTGTGATGAAAAGAGAAGGTAACTATTAATGTGTGATGTCTTAATATTTTGAAATAGAATAAGCATTGAAACCTTGTTGTGTAGATATAAAAAAAAAAATAAATTGCTAAATAGTCTTCAAAGTGAAACAGTTGATCAGCTTGGAATTGATGAGCGTTCCTCATGTCAGTGCAATCCAGTTATGTAATTTGTACTTCTGGAATCCTTTTGGTCATGTGAATGACACCTGTAATAAATGTGTAATTCTGTATAATAAATTTGTATTCTTTAGAGGCTTATTAAGTTTCAGAGTCAATCAAATGTGCTTTTACACTTCTGATTACTGTAAATGCTCTTGCTTTAAAGATGGTGTTTCAGCCTTCACTATATTGCAATTTTTAGAAATTTTATTTTTTAAAAGAAATGTAAGTTTTGCTATCATTTGACTGAATGGAATTATTGCATTATGAACATAGTTCTGGGGACTAAGTTTAAACTTATACCAAAAGAATCTGTTTCTAAAATATTCCAGAAATAACATAAGCTCTACTTAAATAGTTATCTGATGCGTAGAGTTTGATTATTGTGTGAAGTCATCTTATGACACAGAAGTAGGGGTTGCATGAGATCACTTCCCAGGAAGACCACGATGTAGGTTTTCTAAACAACTCAGACCTATAGCAAGTATTTCAGGGCTGGTAGAATTTAGATTACTACTGATGACTTAGCACTGACACCATGAAATAAATGAAGTAATCTTAGTTATTTGCCCCTTCTGCTTCATCAGGAATCTAGTTCCATAGATGGCTGTCTGATTTCTGATTCTGGTGAAGAAATTAGGTGAAAATGTCTAATACCATCTCAGGAGTTGGATTTAGGAATATATCTGTTGTAGGAAAGCTAGATTTCCTTTGAAAACTGATGATTTTTCAACTTCAGCATCCTCTCAATGCCCCAGCAAAACTTTTCCCATTGGCTTGCATTGGGAACAGTTTGAGTTTTGTATTACATTTTTCCCTGTTTGTGCTTCGTTCAAGCTTCCAGATGAAATGCTGATTGTAGTAGCTCAGTGCTTTGGTACCTGAATCATGCTCGACTACTTAGCATGATGCACCTCTTTCCAGTCATGGGAAAAGAGAAGTGAACAAGCATGTGAAAGGATGCTCTCAGGCTGTGCTATTTGCAGCCTGCCTTGCAATCTTACACCAAATTATTATCTTACTCCCTCTGCAAAAGGAACTACAGATGGAGCGTGCCTTGTCCCTTGATGCCTCTAGCTTCAGCCATTACATTGGGTTATAGGTTGCCTATTATCACAAATAAGACTTCTAATTTGAAGTATTACAATAAGCTTATCTTCAAAGCTTTATAAACCTGCTCAGTGTCCCAAGATGCAGTACAAATTACGAATATGATCTTGTTCTGTGTTGAAGGAAAACAGTTGTATCATCTTTACTGTTATAGTAGTATCCTAGGATTTTGAAGAAATACATGTTATGAATCCTGAAGATTATATTAATGCTTTTTAATGCCTGATTCTGGTAAGTCAACTGTGTTCATTTATTCTGATATAGAAAATAAGAAAATTCTTCTAGAAACTGTGCGATAAATCTGCCAGAAACTGTTTGAAGTACTTGATATTAAGTCTTTTTAATAATCTGATTTTTTTTTTTTACTATTTTTTTACCCCCAGAAAATAAAGTGCAGCATCGGGAGCTGAAGATACCAGAGCTAAGAAATCTGGAGAGTCAACAGCAACAATCTAGTTCTGTTGAAAGCTATAGGAAGCAGTTGGACCAGATTAAACTAAACTGTGTTAATGACAGAAGAAAATGGCCAGTTCAAGAAATGACACACAAAAGCTGCTATAAAGAGGTAAAGTAACAGGAATACGTAGTGGTTTACCAGCTGAAGCAGCCTTCACATGTCAAAAAAAATAAAAATTCTCTGTTCTTAATTGTTGCTTCTTGCGTGGAATAGTATCTTCCTTTGCCCTCTGTAGGGAAAACAATCAAGCCTTGAACAATCTGGTCATCCAATTTCAAAAGGATTATCTCCGCCAGATCTTGTTTCTAAGAGGAGTGATCCATCACATGTTTGCGGAACACCAAGCACCAAGTATAATGATTACATGGATTGGTAAGCCACTTCCTTTAGCTGCACACTCACGAATGGTAGTTGATCTCTGGAAAGACTCTAGCAGTGTTTAACAGTTTTTTAAGCTTTTCTGTTCAGATGACATCAAGTATTGTAAGCACTTGGAAACCTTGTTTGCCAACTGCCTGACTTTAAGATTCAGATTGCATTTAGGGAACTTGGTCTTCCTTGTCAACTTCTCAGTATTTGAAGTACAGTAGCAAATCAGTCCATATTACAGCCTTTACCTCTGACTCCTGCTACATGATGCTTGCTTTTGGGTGCCTTATTTTTTTTGTGCTGACAGGCTTTATTAGAATGATAACCATATTTCAGTCCCGTTCCCATAATACAATTATCTGTGGGGCTAAAAAAGCAATCTAGAAGCTTGCAGACTTGAACACTCAAGTTGGGAACTGAGAGCAATTGTTTGTATTCAGTTGTAAATAAGGCATAAATCCCTGTGCTTGGATATGTGTTCATAAATCCTTCTGATTCTATGATTACTATTTTCATAAGTCTCGGGTGTGACTCATAGGTCAAGAGTGTGTGATGAGTAAGCACTCCTGCTGTTTGTAGGACCTCTGTCGCTGTAGCTGTAGAATCTAGATTATGTAGTAAGTGAAGCACATCCTCTCATGATGGAACTTGATAAAAGTACTTCTTGAATAGATTCTGTTCTTGCTTCTTCCAAACTTTGAAATGTGATATTTAAAAAAAATATTCTTATTATCATGTGTCATACATACTGTGTGTAAACATACAGAATTGAGTGCTTTTGTGTTCAGTGAGAACTGTGGTTTTGACTGCTTTGTCAAAAACTTGCCACTCTTTTTTTACTCTAAAAAAAATTAAAAGAAGTCCTAGGCATAATTTTTTTTCCAGTTCTGACATTAACATCAGTTTCTGTAAATACTGTGGGGGAAGTATATTTGGTAGTAGAAATATATGGTAGACACATCAAGGGAACAAATCAGAAAATATAAAAGATTTTGTGCAATCTTTAGTTTTCTTAAATATATGAACTTGCTGCTTATAGTGTAGCTAAAGCATTAAAAAAAAAATAATCTTTATTTCCTTGAAGTTGTTTCTCTTTGTACTTAAAATAAAAGTCTCTATTTATCTAAAGGTTTTGAATAAATAACAAGCTAAAGAAAACTGTCTCAAATTATCTTGCTGTCTTATGGTCAGCTCTTCTGGTTACGTGGTGCTTTCTTTTTCCAATTTGTGGAGAGTGCCGGCTAGTATCTGAAGATGGAGCTTTTGCTAGTCAGTAGGGTTTAACTTTCAAGAAGCACTGAAGATATCAACTTTGTTAGACTAATCATCAAAACAAAAATAAATACTCTAAATGCAGATATTGTTTATAATTTCCTTTAGTTTCAGAACACCAGTTGTAAAGAACAACTTTCTACCAGGAAGTCAAATTTCTACTCCCTATGGCCAGCTCCCATATTTTCTACCACATACTCCAGCAACTCCATTTCAAAATCAAGCTGGCTTGCAGGTAACAATCGCAGATTGTGTTCTGCCATTTTTCAGCACATATTTTCATTGAAGACTACTTTAGGTTAAATATGTGTATGTATATTTCTTCAAAGTTGCTGTTTATCTTCCTGGATGATTTATGGGAAGTAGTCTGTATTCTCAAAATAACTTTCTTCATATGTATGTTTGAATTTAGGTGAAATAAGTCAGCTCTTGAAAAATCATTTCAGTGGTGTCAAGAGCCTTTGTCTGAAATTTAAGCCCTTTCATGTTCTAGTGCACGACAGAGACAGGAAATAGTCACACCTGTTCTGCTGTGCTTTTATAGTGGTACTTCCCCACTATAGTGGAGTACCTGTAAAAAGAAGCAGTGTGTGTCTAAAAGCCAAATGAATCTGAGGGAGGTAAAAGGAGGAAGAATTACACTTCTCCAGTTTGGTAGTTTTCACAAATTTTGGTGTACTTGTAGTGGTCTGAAATAATGTAAAAATGGATTACCTTACGTGGGTTGCACATTCACGTAGGAATCTTCCCAACTGCAGATAAGATTGGGCGAGAGGTTTAATATTCCTGCTAGAGGATTCAGAATTAAAATCTGTGGCTCTTCTCTAGTTTGGTGTAGCAGCTATGGGCAGTAAAGGCTCTTTCAGCTTCACAGTACTAAAGTCTGCTAGTTAGTAGTTAGCTTTAAATAAAGTCATAGGCGATTTCAGCACAGCTTTTAAGTTAGTTACATGCTGTGACAAAGTCTTAGGTAATCTAGTTTCCAACATTATCTGTAAAGAGGGAGGTGTCTCCAGTCATCTGAGGAGTCTTAAAGCACCCTTTTCTTGATTTCCAGTGTGAAAAGCATTGGTATCCGTACAGAAGAGTTCAGTGACATTACATGCCAAGTGGTGATCCTTGCACAAATAGCTTTGCTTTGAAGACAGACACATTTAGTTTAACTTTACTACTCTATCTTGTCCAGAAAATGACAATTTAAAGCATGTTAACTTAAAGTATGATGTTACCAACTTCCCCTGCATGTATACTAAGTTATTTTTTTAACGTTTTTTGTATGTACACAGGTTCCAGCTTCTATACCTTCACATGAATGTCTTGCAATCAAAGGAAGAGTTTATACAATATTAAAGCAAATAGGTAGTGGAGGCTCAAGTAAGGTAAGATGATGTTTTATCCTTTTAGGCAATCACTCTTTACACAGTAGTAGTTGTACTTTAAACATGGGTGTTTAAGTCATCTGAGTGCCTAGTACTAACATGTACAAAGTGCGTGAGTGACCCAGAGAATCTGAAAATCTTAATGCTATGCTTTGACTTTATCCCTCGTGGATGCAGAAGAAATGGTGCACAAATTAGATTTGGTACAATGTTTTATCAGAGTCATCAGCCTGCAGTAATAACTGAATTAACGTATTGTGAAAATGATGCTGCAATTATTAGAGGATGTTAAATGCAGTACTATTCATTTTAGTGGAGAAATGCAGTAAAAACAGTGGGTAGATAAGGGAAACTTTGAACAGATATGGTCAGAACACTGAACAGAAGCTTCAGAAATAAGAAGTGATCACCCAACTGTCATGAGCATCTAAAAAAGAAAAAAAAAAACCAACAAAACAAAACAAAAGAAAACCCCAAAACTTGCTTAAATCTGTAGAGAGTGGTGGGAAAAGCCTACTTTCTCTTGCTTTCTGCATGATGGCCTGAAGGGATATTGTGTGTAGTCTTGAGGGGAATTTATAATTTTTTCCGTGTGCCCTTTTTTTTCCCTGTCTGTGTGTGCCCATCTGACTTGTGTAAACTTTTTTGTAAATTTAGTGTTGTTGCTTCTTCCTTTTGAAAAGGGACCCTTTTCCTTGGAAATTCTGGCTGTGATGAGGTGAAGGGCCATGGTAGGTCAGAACTAGGATTGAATGACTTTAAATTAAACTGTGTTTTGCAGGTGTTTCAAGTACTGAATGAAAAAAAGCAGCTGTATGCTGTCAAATATGTGAATCTAGAGGAAGCTGATCAACAGACTGTTGAGAGCTATAAGAATGAAATTGCTCACTTGAGTAAACTGCAGCAACATAGTGATAAGATCATCCGCCTTTATGGCTAGTGAGTAAACACTAATTTTATTAAACTGGTATCTTTTTACATAAAAATTGCCATAAATTTTAACATAAGCACGTTTGTTTATTTTTAGTGAAATTACTGATCATCATATCTACATGGTAATGGAGTGTGGAAATATTGATCTCAATAGCTGGCTGAAAAAGAAAAAAAACATTGATCCTTTGGAACGAAAGAGCTACTGGAAAAATATGCTGGAAGCTGTTCACACAATCCATGAATATGGTATTCTTAAGTAATTAATAGGTATTTGTATAAGTTATATGGTAGACATAATGTGAATGCTTAAATTTTGGATGTGGTACTGCTCTTAGATATGATGCAAGCCTAGCGATTTTCAAAGATGGGTATTTACTGGATGGTGGAAAATAAAAATCAGTGAAACAGAAGACAAGAGTAAGTCTTCATACAGATGTAGACTTACTTTGCTCACTCAAAGGTATCTCCAGGTATTACTGTTGTATAATGCTTTCTATATTCTTGCAACATCCAGGAAATTGTGGGTTTTTTTTTTAGTTTTAGACTACACAGTGTACTCCAAATAATGGTCGTTCTCCATTAGACTCAAATATCAGCCACCCATCCTCTCAAGCTTTGACGTTAGTGACAGCTTTTACACAGTTCTGTTGTCTTTAATGTAGCTTCAGCTTTTTCCTCATAGCTGATCAGGCCTTCCTTTCATCTTTACACGTGTCTGTGTTCTGTTTGGCTGTATAATGTAAAAGAGAGAGCAGATTTGGACCATTTTCCCATTTAAGAAAAAAAGTGAAGAGACCTGGACATACAGGAGAGAGCATCATATCTTTACAGTGCTAGAACAGTCAATCTAGAAAGTCAGCAAAACCTATTAAAACACAGGCTATGTCCTATGTGTTCTTAAAGCAAACAGTTTTGCAAAATATAAAGATGGATTGGTTGATTGTATGGATAATTTAAAATTCATGAGACGACATCTAAGTAGGTTTTGTGAGAAGTCAGTCATATGTAATCCTTGGTGATTGGTACCTTTTGAAATCAGGAAGCAGAAAACATCAGACTTACCAATGTAATACTTTTAAGTACCTGCTTAACGTGACTATTTAAGAGGAAGCTGCGGAGTGGACAGGCTGTTGAATTGCTCCAGAACAGTGGTCAGTGTGGCAGTTTGCACGTACAGCTAGAGGGCCTAGGCCTAGCTGAGAGAAACTATACAAGTCAAGTCTTTTGGAGTTATTTTGGCTGCCTGCAGACTTGAATAAGTAATAATTCAAGCTAAAACTTATGCAAGTATTAACTGTTTAAAAAGAAATAGAAACACTTACATGAAATTTCCAGAGAATAATTTAGTTTTGGCCAGGTAAAGCTGATCTGCATCTTTTCTCTGAGCAAGGATTATGGAAGTTGAGCAATAAAAAGCCCCACAGTAGTAACTTGGATTGATTAAACCCGGATTGACTTTAAACTCTATTTTGCAGGCATTATTCACAGTGATCTGAAACCAGCGAACTTTCTGATAGTTGATGGAATGTTAAAACTGATTGACTTTGGTATTGCAAACCAAATGCAGCCAGATGTGACAAGCATCATTAAAGATTCTCAGGTGAAATACTTCTGGAAAAGTCAGTATACACCTTACAGAAAATTGCAGTAGTACTTGCTGATTATGTCGATTAATGTAGTAGCTTCAATGAATACTGAAATTTTATGCTGAAGGGTTTATTATGTATAAACATAAATATATATGAATTTTAACATAATAACAATGGCCTTCAGCCTTAAGAGAAACAAATTTTTAAGATTCTTTTCTGTGCTTTGAGACAAGTCTAACACTTTATCAATTGACTTAAGTGAATTCTTCACTTAAAGGACTATTTTTACTTTTTTATGGCTAGGTTGGCACAATGAATTATATGCCACCTGAAGCAATAAAAGATATGTCTTCCTATGGAGAAAATGGGAAATCTCGATCAAAGGTAACATGATCTTTCTCCTATTCCCTTTGTATTAAGAAGAAAATAATTCATGCATGTATCTTAAGGCTTAGTTTTCTCAGAATCTTTCACTGAAACTAGAACACAAGGAAATCCCTTGTGCCACGATGATGGTGAGCAGAGATTGAAGGCTAAGTTTATTCCTCTCAACTACCTAAAAGCACTTTGCAGATGGTGTTTAGGAAAATGTAATTTTTGAATTCATGAGTAAAGTTGAAAGCAAACCAGATACACAGGCTTGGGTATTTGAAGAGCTGATAAGAACATAATGGTAATATTAACTGATGGTAAACATAAAAATATTTTAAAATCTACTTTTATGGAGCAATATAAAATAGTCTTCAACTATGTTATTGGTGTGACTGGCATCGAACAGCATTATAGAGTGAAACTCATGCAGCCTTTCACATATCAGAGGCTGTACCGGTGACTAACATTACAAAAGTCCTTTGAGCCATCATAAGGGTCCATCATGCTGTGCACTGCTGACTAGTCCTTTGTGATAAAATCACTTCAGGGTTGACCTTTCAGGGTGTGTTTATGGGAAGATCTTCCATGGAGTGAGAGAATCATTCCGTAGTCACTTCTTGGTTGCCTGTTGTGCTGCCTATGCCCTTTTCTCAGCTTTGTTGTACCAAAAATTGGTGGAGCTCTTAGTGTCACCAGCTGCTACACCACTACATTTTAACATTCTGTGTAAATAATCCTGGCTTAGAAATCTTTATGAAACCAAAAAATTTACTTAGTGATAGAAACTGTTGCAAGTATGTTTGATGCTTGTCATTGTCATCTTTTTTTTTTAATTCTTAAGCAGCTTTTGCAAGAAATGAGTGATACCTAATAAGGTTTTCTAAAACACAATATGGTGAAGTCTAGTATTTTAGGGGACACATGTATGAGTTCTGTGTATCCTGTTATTTTTTCTATGCTATATAAAGTACCATGAGTTATAGAACTTCTTATAACTTCAAGTCAACAGAATGTGAATGATGAGGAAAGTACTGAAAGAAAGCCATTACGTATTGGCAGTCAAACTTAAGGCCTACATAGTTTTGTGGAAAGGTACAAAAAAACCCCAAATCCCACAAAATGAAAACACACACCAAAAAAAACCAAAACAAAACCCAAACAACCAGAAAACACTCCTAAAAAGAAACACACCAAAATAATCCATGTTCATATGTACATGCATATACACACTCAGATTGTGACTTAAACATTTGAATGGAAGTATTGCTTTATATTGAAACAATCTTGGTTTTCTAAAGACAATGTTTTATAGATGGATTTCTTTTGTTGAGGATTATACTTTTAACCTTTTCTTACATTTTTTCAAAATTGCTTGTAAAGTGCAGACTTGTTCTAGAGCTCAGCTCTTTGTGCTTCTTTCCCCACCTCACTCCCCCAACCATATGTGCTTTTTTGAAAGTGCTTCAGCTTCAACAGAAGTGGAAAGTCCTTTTGTAAGGAACAGCTCAGGTGTGGTGGTTGAAATCTGGATCTGAATCATTTAAACCCAGAGAAGCTGAACTATGGCTTCCTACTTTGGGGATATCGCTGATGTCTCACTGGTTTCTAGATTGAATTAATTTAGTATGCTTTTATTTGTATTTACTCATAAATCCAGAATTAGTATCCTGTTGTTCAACCTAAGGACTAACTTTCATTTTAGTTGTTCAAATAAGTTGATTTTCAAAGATAATTAATAAAAATCGCTTTCTTAAGGAATATTAGCGAATGAAGCCAATATCTTAATATATAATGATATGCTGTCTTGGTGATTTTGTGTGATAGTTACTAAGATCTGTTAACAGTATACCTATTTTACATTGGGTAAGTGAAATGGCTGTACAATTACATGATAAATTGACTGGTCAGTTCCTTAAGGGAGGAGTAATTGTTGGTGGTTTGTTTTTTGTTTCTACATTTAGATAAGTCCCAAAAGCGATGTGTGGTCATTGGGATGCATTTTGTACTGTATGACATATGGAAGGACCCCATTTCAACATATAACAAATCCGATTAATAAACTACATGCTATTGTTGATTCTAGTTATGAAATAGAATTTCCAGATATTGCCGAGAAGGATCTTCAAGATGTGCTAAAGGTAACTGTCCCTTAAGATTAACTTTGATTTGAATAATGTCTATTTATTTAAAATATATTTTCTTAAACTGAAAGAACTGTGCTTGAGAAACTTTTTTCATGAATAAGTGCTTATTGCTACTTGTAGTAACAGGCCTTACTTTAAAGGTGACTTAATCATACTACGGCTACTTCACATTGCTGTAGTAAAAGTGTAATATCAGCTCAGTAGCAAATAAACAAGTAAATACTTAAGGCAGTTTGGCTTAACTCCTTTGGGTGAACATCCCAAAGGAAATACAGTAGCTTTTGTACTCAGTCTCTTTCCCTCAACCTGCCTATCTGCCTGCTTTTGCAACTGGCCTGTGCTTTTACTCAAGCCCTAATTGTGTTGCTCTGCAGGTAACAAAGGGAAATCTGGAAACACTTATACCCTCAATTTTCAAATCTCAGTGTCATTTAGTCATTGAGAATAAAAGGCTATTGTAGGTTCTGGTCTTCATCCCTTCTGATATTGCTTGAGTAAAACAGGATGCCAAACTTTACTCTGAAGATAATTGCTAATGAAGGCAATTGGCTTAATCTGTTCCTGTATTGTGAGTTGAGTCTGAGAATGTAGTTTGGTGGTAAAATGTTCTGACATGCATCTACAGGTTCTTTTAAAGATCCTCATTGTTAATTCTTAGAAAAATTCTTAGCTTATAAGCAAAGTGTTCTTCCTCTTCTCTTTCCCTTTGCAGCGCTGTTTAGTAAGAAATCCTAAACAAAGAATATCTGTTTCGGAGTTGCTGGTACATCCCTATGTTCAAATTCAAAGTCATTGTCAAACAGGTAAATTTATCTTTAAAATACATTTTTATTAAATAGCATTTATAGTTGAAAAAAATGAGATGCTTTACGCCTATATGTACTTTCCACCTGCTGGTGTAACAAGCTCGTTTTTTTAGTGGTTCTGTATGCTTCAGAAAATGTCAGTGTTTTAATTCTCAAACCTCTTAAAGTGCACTGGTAATTTATAGGTAGTTGTGCCTCTTTAGCATAATTATTACTTAACTGCAGGTGTTCCAAATGCAAAAGGAACAACAGAGGAAATGAAACGTATCCTAGGCCAGCTTGTGGGCTTGAATTCTCCCAACTCTATTTCTAGAGCTGCTAGGGTAAGTAAATGTTCTTTGCTATTTTATACGGTGGTAGTACAGGTAGTTCAGGTTTATGGTGATCTTATTTTTTTTTTTAAGGCCTCTTTCCTTCCCAGTACATCTGTATTGTCACTTTCTCATCCCCCACTGCCCCATCATCTCCTCGATAAAGCAGTCCTTAGTATGCTGCTTTGCTTTTAAGCTGCCACACAAAAATACAGTAGCTCTTGAGATTTAAGAGCTATCATTGTGGAGAAATGTTATAAATCAATCTGTCAAGTGTGCAAGCTCTTGGACTGCAACTGTTCTTACTTTCTGGAAGTTGCTGAACTGTTAATGCATCACTGTGTAAACTGTGTTGAAGTATATGTCAGTGTATGCGTTTCCTTTTATGCACTACATTGCATTAGAACTGGTGTAACTAAGCTATCTTAAATATATTCTGATTTGAGTGAAATTTTAGTATGGAATTTGGAATATTTCTGCATATGATATTTCAAGTGATAATGTAAAGATATAATTTGAATCAATGTGTGGTACAACTGTATTCACCTGAACATGTGTGGCTTTATTCATTTTCAGACTTTATATGAACAGTGCAACAGTGGTAAAAGTCTTGATGTATCAGCATTTGCAAAACTTGGGAGTCAAAAATCTTGGACGGCAAAATGATGCACTACTGTTTGGGATACAACAGAGATGTCTGGTCTGTTGAAAAAATCTTTTGTGCTGCTAGCTTTTAAAAGGACACTCAACTTAAAGTTCACATTTTTAAATGTTCTTTGTGTCTTCTGATAACGCTTGCAGATCATTAAAAAGATTTTGATTGAATGCTTTTTCCTGTGGGCGGTTTCAGTCTTTGCATGCCACTTGTATTGAATAATGAAAACTTCTAGTTGGTGATGATGGTGTTATTTACAAAGCATTACAGTGTTTGGAGTACAAAAATTTGTATGAGGATCTTCAAGCTCTTTTATCTTTCTGAAGCTAAACAAAAAAAAAGTTTCTAAAATGCCAACTCGTGTATATGAAAAAAAATGCAAAAGAGCTCTTGAAATATCTCCTATGTCATGAACACAGATTATTATGTGGTTCCATCCATTATGTGCTGACAAATACCTCCTGTCCAGTTTTGATCATCACTAAGGAAATAAACACTTGCCTTATATAAGTGATCAGTTACAATACTGGTAGATACTTATAAATGTCACCCAGTTTTTGAGCTGCTCTTGTGGTTAAGTGACGTGGTGGAAGCATCAGTACTGTTCTGAAGTTATATGAATAAAATGGCTTTTCTATTAAAAATGCTACTATAAATACAATATGCTTTTCAAATTTCAAAATAAAAATCTATTGTGATTCCTGATGGTCAGAAATCACTAAGTTGGATTTATAAAAACATTAATAATAAGCACTCTAGAATTCACTTAATGTAGCAGGATTTTTTTATTTTACATGAGTGATCAGGTTCTGAGTTCTATGTTTCTGGTGCAAGTGTACGAACTTTAAGTAATTGAAAGATGTTAAAATAATATTTTATAGTTGAGGGGGGGGGGGAATATATTGCCTTCAGTTTCATGACAGCCGCTATGCTGCCCATGGATACAATCTGGAAAACATGGATTTTGCCAGGTCTATCTTGATCAAGCATTTTGAATTAGTCTGGTTTGCCTTTCCTTTGTAATAGCCCCATATATATAACAGCTCAACTTCATTATTGAAGTGACTTTCCTTTTTCATCTGCATGAGTTAAGAGTGTGACCTACTCCTTGATCAGTGATTGGAAAAAGGTCAGCACTGCAGAAGCTTTCCTGGACAATTTCTGCACGTTAGATTATGGAGCTCATGTATTCTGAGCCTCAGAAGAGCACTGAAATATTTTAAAGTCTTTGTGATAGCTTTTGTGTTTAAATTTGGGTAACTCGTATTGGGAAAAGATAGCATAAAGGTCTACACTGAGGGAGGTTTGCCTTTAATTATAAGCATATATTTAAATATTCCCTTTCTCCCTTCTGAGTATTTTTTTCCTTCAGATTGCCTGGATTCACAGGATTTAGAAGTTTCTCTTCCTCTTGAAATACTTAAAGGATCAAAGATCTGAATGGCATGGTGCTACTGAATACCCGCTGTTAACCTGAGCCTGTAACAGTGCTGTCAAATCTCCATAAAGCCTCTGAGGAAGTAGACTGCCATGTTTTACTACCTGACAGAAGTATGATTATGCATCTAAGCAATGAAGTGCAAATCAAGTGACTGGAAATTCTTTCTAACCCTGTGGTGGAGGTGCATGTCCATAGTACTTTGACCTTCCAGGTGGTACACAGGTGACACTAGGTCATTAGGTCAGCTGTCTGAGGGGAAAGCTGTCATTCTTGCTAATTAAAGGCTTATTTAAGCCATTACATCTTGCTGCCTTGGGAAGGTGGGGCTGGAGTCCAGAGAATTCTTAGAAACTACTTTGAGCATCACAAAATATTGAGTGGTTGTATTTGTTCTAAGGATGTGGATATTGTTCTTGAGAACTTTCATTTTGATGCTATGAAAGGTGAATTCTCGCTGCCTTTGCCATGTCTATTAGTAGGGCTGAGATACCTTTATCTTCTCTTTGTCTAGGTAAGCTTATCTTCCAGGAGTAAGAATACTGTACTGCATGCACTACTCTGCTGTCCCTTAGTGGTTATGGGGGATCACTATTTACTGACAACTTCAATTAGAAGAAAATGTGTTACCTTTTATCCCTGAAAGATGCAGCAATTTCTGCAGTGATGCAGAGTGGCAGCTATACTTTGCATGATTCTTCAGCTTGCAACATAATCTTTTTCCATGCTTGCACACCGAGCAGTGGTAGCTTTATTGGTATCACTCTTAGCACTATTGTAATCTCTTGATTGGAAGTTAATAGCAAAGAGGTAGTCAGTTGTAAATGCCTGTCTCAGCAGCAATAATGGAGGAAAGACTTTGTCAGTGTGTTCTTGCCATCTTTGCTGACATTGATTTATCTTTCTGATGACTCTCTAGTCCTATAAGAACTGAAGAATAAGAATATCACACACTTTGATCTCAAATGATGCATGTAACTCAGAAGTATTGTATTTTTTCCCCAAATGTGAGTAGCTTTAAACTTAAACAAGGTTTTAAGAGCCTGCTAATATAATAAAAATGCCTCTTGATAGGTGGGAAAATTTGTTTCTAATTCTTTCCATATTCAAAACAATAAAACAGTTCTTCAAATAATTATTCTTTTTAAAAAGTCTTTATTGAAGAATAGTATTTCTGTAATTGTATCAGGCCTCTGCATAATGTCTGTTTGAAAACTCCATGTCCTCCCCACCCTTATTTGCCAGTTAGGACTCTCCTGCTGTGTGAGAGCAAGTGCTTGTAAAAGAACATTAATTATTCTGGGGTCTGGAGCATCTCTCTTATGAGGAAAGGCTGCGAGACTTGGGGCTGTTTATCCTGGAGAAGATAGAAGGGATCTTGTAAGTATCTAAAGGGTAGGTGTCAAGAAGATTGGGCCAGTCTCTTTTCAGTGGTGTCCTGTGATAGGACAAGGGACAATGGGCAGAAACTGGAACACAGGAAGTTCCATCTACACATAAGGGTAAACCTCTTTCCTGTGAGGGTGATGGAGCACTGGAACAGGCTGCCCAGAGAGGTACGGAGTCTCCGCCTCTGGAGACTTTCAAAAGCCGCCTGGATGCGTTCCTGTGCAACCTGCCCTGGGTAAGCCTGCTTTGGTGAGATGGGATGGGAGGGGAGGGGGGTGTTAGACTAGATGATCCTTAGAGGTCCCTTCCAAACCCCTACCATTCTGTGAAGTCAGAGCACTTCAGTAATTCCCTTTAGTAGTTCTTGTTTGACAAATGGCTTTAGAAACTTAGTGGTCCAAAAAGCTCATCACCTAACACTACGAAAAGCTTAAGTGCAGAAGGGTGACTTCCTTTTCTTTATGCATGGGTACAGCATTACTCAGCCTGAACAGCTGTATGTGTAGTTGGAATTTAAAGACAAAGTAGACTTTACGATTTGAAAGCTCTGCTCTTGCAGTTTGTCTTAATATGCCAATACCCAGAATAGAGTCCTGGACAAATAGAAGACAAGGAGGCTGTTCTCTTGTGTATCTCCCCGCTCTTGGGGCATTTGTCCAAGGAGCGAGACAAGTCTATCCCCATGGCCCTGGAGGAATCAGGACTCCTGCTTTTCATCTGTCTTTATTGAAGGCACTCTAAGCTCTTGTAGCTGGGCAGAAAATGGATAAATCCCTGACAGCAGAGAGTACAGAGCAGGGTGTGATTTAGTCTGAAGGTAAGTGGTCAAATTGTTGCTGTATTGGTCCCTCCTATGGGCTTCTCTTTCTTTAAGCACCTGAAGGTGGTTTCATGCTAAACAGGTAACTAATTCTGGGAGTGATAAGTATCAAATCAAAAATTCAGCAGCTGAAGTAGAGTTCTAGTCCACCCCTCAGGTCTAGTTTACTCCTGAGCTCTTCAGGAAGAATCCCAGGCTAATCCTTGCAGGTGTCAGTTATGGCAAGTAAGAAGTATTAGCTACTAGCATAGAAGTGTTCCCTTCCTACTTGATGCATATATCACCTTTCAACTCAGTTATCTGTGCCCACCTGCCAAGAGTACAAAGCCTGTCTCTGAGATTTCAGAGCATGCCCTTGTTTGTTCGCTGCTCCCCATAAAGTAATTCAGAGAAATGTTGCAAGATAAAGGCTCTAAAGAATGGAGCAGGCAATGTAGTGTGATTACTTTTAGGATATAGATGTATACACCTGTATGGAAACAGGAGTCCTTGTACAGCCTGTCCATACACTTTCATGGGAGTTGCTGAAATGAAACCTGAGATAAAAATCTGACTCCTCACCTCAATTCCTCCCCTTGGCAAGTGGAATATCCACAGCGAAACAGTGATGCAATTCCAAGATGCCAGCTCTAATCAGATGAATTGCTAAAATCCAGGCAGCTTTTGCAATGAATGATGACTGATTTAATGAGGAATAGGGTGCCACTGTTTTGAACCTTTAATAAACACAAGGAAAAGGTCAAGGACTAAATAGCATCAGCCCATCTTGATTCTACAGTATTGTAAAGGTCTCCAGCTTGTCTCTGCACCCACTTAATGTGCATGTTATGTGTCAAGTGCAAGTAAATTTAATATCTACATTTTACATACTTTGTCTATCCTGGTGGTCTCAAGTTTCTCCCCTTTTTTACATAGCTGTTGAAAAACAATTAATAGTCCAATTAAGTATACTTAAGGAAATATGAATTAGGCTCTTGGCATTGATACTTGCTTCCTGTGTGGCTTTGGATAGCATCATTTAGCTTGGAAAGGACCTGTAAAATCAAGACTGATAGTTAACCTAACGTCACCAAGTCAAGGATAAAACATTTCTGTGAGTCTTTGCTCTTAACATTCCTTGCCTTGTCTGCTTACATTTTGTCAGAAAGCTAGTTTATATCCTGAGTCTGTACAGCACTTGTTGCATTCAGTGACTCTCTGGAGGATAGAGCTCTTGATGCTGCTGTTGAGTAGTGTCATACTTTGAAATATTCTTAACATACAGATGAACAGTTCTGGGCAGCAGAAGGCTGTGATGTTCCCTCCACGGTGGCTGAGAAGCACTGGGCACCACAGCAGCCACTGTACAGTGGAGCAGCTCCTGAGACATTCACGAGGAAGCACTGACCAAAATCTGCCCCTCAGGCAGAGGAAAGCCTGCAGCCTGTGTTTCACTTTGCCGATGAATGTGCTGTTGTGCTGTAACGCAAAAGAAAACCTCCCTGGCTGCCATTGCTGCAGATGACTTGGAAATATCTAATGATATTTCCACTAGGCCTCGGCCCTTCAAGAAATTTAGCTGCTAAGACAGGGTTTCCCAGTTCATGCTAGTTTGGCTAAAGTGCAGCCAGGTACTCCTTTCCAACAAGTCGGTGATGCCTGTTGGCATGGGCAGTGGTGGCACTGTAGTATTTCAGTGAGTGTTACAGGTGAAAGTACCCACAAACAGTAAGGTACCTCTGTCATGAGAAAAGCAGAAGTTTTGAGTCTTTAGCAGGACTTGTGTACCTGACTCAAAGATGAATGTCTGTCTAAATCTCTTTCAGTCTAATTTTGGGACTTTGCAGGTCCAGCATTACAAAATGTCATGATTTATGGTCAGGGCAGAGGCTCTCTTAAGCCCCTCCCTCCCTAAAGGGAGAAAAGGAATATGGGAGAAGGCTTATCAATTAGAAAAGTAGAACACCTGTAATGAAAATAATCATAAAAGGGAATATACACAAATAGATACAAAATCAACATCCAACCCCCCACCACTTCCCCTCACTCATGTCAATTATGTCACCATATGTTGAGCAGGCACTGGGAAACTCCCAGACTGGGCCTGTCAGGACAGGAACTGGATTCAGGAACACACAGATTGGGATTGAAGGCAGAATGGACAGAGTCCTCCTCCTGTGCCAGCTATTGAAGAAGAGGACCCTTGTACTCCCTCAGCTTTATACCAAATATGATGTACATGGGTTGGAATACCTTGCTGGCAGTTTGGGGTCACCTGCCCTGTCCACTCCTCCCCACAGGTGCAGCCTTTCACTTTCCTGCACCGCCAGTGTGGTACACAAGGTCCAGCAGTGGCCTTGGTCTGCACACCAATCCTTGGTGGTAACTCTAACCATGGGGTGTTATCACTGCCAGCAGCAGATACTACCTGTGAAATAGGCTGCTGACTTCAGACAGTGCAGTTTGAACTTAGCTGGAAAGTAAAATCACTGAACAGAATTCTAACTCAAAACAGGCCTCAAAGATAAAGATGTTTCCTAAGGGCAGTGACATGTGCTGAGCAATGCAAGTATGAGCAAAGAATTAGTTTTAGAGAGAGCAGAGGAAGATTCAAAGAAATCCTGGCTTTTGGCATGTTGTTCACCTTGAGTTAGAGAATGCTTCTGTTGCTACTCTTGTTTCTCATCTTCTCTGGCAAGGGAAGACTGACAGAGGAGACAAATAAATTACCTGTATTGGCATTCAGAGCAGAGAAACTCAGAAGTTTTCAGGTCAGAGCCTTTCTTTGTAAGAGATTAGTCCAAGGAATTATTTGAAATTGATGCATCCATAACAGTTTATTTAGGGCAGTTGATAAAATGAGCACTAACAGCTCTCCAGTATTGACTGAAGGAGTCTAGAGGAGTTTGCAGTAGCTGTGCTAGACATTGGACTGTGTGATTTTTAAATTAGCCTTGGGAACCACAGAAATTAAGGGTAGTAAATGTGATGCTGGTCAGCAAGAATGGTAGAGCTTGTATGACTGCCAAGTATGACTTCCATAATAAATTCAAGTAAATCCTAGTACATGTATAATGCAAGGGGCTTTTGGAGTGGTATTTGGGGAAGGTTATTATGCATTGTTCTCTGAAAATATCTGCCTCAACTTTGTAGTGAAGGAGACAATTAGAATATTAATTATTGGGAAAGGAAGAGATCAAAAAATATTGATGTGCTGATATATAAATGTGTTTGGGTTTAATGCTGTCTGCAGTCCTTGAAAAGGATCTAGTAAAACTAGAGAATAGGGAGAGAAGAGAGAATCGGTGAAGGTGTCCAAAGAGATTGAACAACTTCCATGCAAGACTACAAGCTCTATGACTCACTTAAGAAACTGTATTACTCTTGGCAGAGTGCTGGAGAGGAGAAATCAGCATTGCATAGGGCTAGGAGCTAATGAAATGATCACACGGATGGAAAGGAAGATGCTGGAGTTTAGGATGCAAAATGTAATTACATTTGAAATGAGACTAGTGGGGGATACTGTAGAAGCCAAAGGTGTGTGTTCAAAAGTGATTAGATATACTCAAGGAGGTTAGGATGATCTTTGGCACTGAATATAAACACAGTGGATGTAATCTCTGGTTTGGGAATTCCCTTTAAATCTCTGATGCCAAGCCGCTGGGATGTTTTGCCAGAGATGGAATCACTTACCTTGCTGAAAGGTTTCACATTGCAAAAGGTTATCAGACCACACCGTTTCTTGCTCTGGCCCACTGTGACAACTAGTTTCCTTAATTGGAGCCCTATGGTTGTGTTTCTTTGGGTACTAGATACTTGATTTCAATCTCCATACCTGTCAACATGAGAATTTTCCCAAGCAGCATTCAAATCTATTTTATTTAGATACATCAGTGTCAACTGAGAAGCAACCATGTTTTAGCAGGTACTTTGTGTATGGCTTGACCGTATCTATACAACAGTACCTGGCATCCTACCTTCACCTTCTACCTGAGCCACTGCCTCAAGCAGTCATGCAGGTTTTGTGACTTCACTGTATGTTTTCTGCTGAGATCATATGCCATACCTCAGAAGTGCACTTGGAAGCCAGGATCATGGCAAAGACTTTTGCCTTAATGCAAAGTTAAAGGAAAGCAAGTAGCAGAGTGAACTTCAGTACTCTGTGGTAGGAGCAGGATTCAGGTCTGCTTGTTGCAGGCTTGGTCTTACAGGGTCATCTTTAGGTCCTGCATACACACTGTAACTTACTCAACTTTGCTTGCATCCACATACTGACATAGTTGGCACTAGGTCATATTTTGCACATTGCTTGCTGATAATGCCAGCAGCAATTCCTGCTGGCAGCCTAGGTCGGTGCAGGTGGCGATGTTCCAATACCTGCTCTGGCACACTGGTGGGGGTTTTATACAGGCAGGTCTATAACCAGTCCTGTGAAACTTGTTTAACTAGCCTTTCCTTTGCACAGTTCCTGTGTGCTCAGCCTTCCCACAGTGCCTTGCCTCACACTTTGCTATATGCATGTTCTTATTCCCTGTTTTAGGGCAATAGCTGGAAGCTTTCCAGCAATGGTTTCATGGAGAAATGACAGTTCAAGGAGTTCACAATGTTCTTTTTAAATTCTTCTTGACAGGTAGCTGGTATGATTTGGGGTAACCTCTGACATAGTTCTTCGTATAAGTCTTCCATGTCCTGAAGTTTAGGTCCTTTCAGGACCTGGAGTAAGACTGCTGGAAAATAAGGAAGCCCACAACATTCGCTCTTCACTTCACGGTCCGTCATTATATCAGAGCATTAAATCTTGCCACTTCAGCCACTGGGCAAGGATGTTTTTGAGTTCAGGAAGGTTCTAGTTCATGGAAGACTAGTGAAAAATAAATTTCCCTGCACTCAGGCATCCTGCTGTTGACTATGTCTGGAAACCTATATGTTCCCAGAAGGGATGTGAATAAAGAATGGTTGTGTAATGACCATTGCTAATGCATGAGTTGTGCATCCAAAGGTAGTGCATCCAAGCACGTTTTCCATAACAGCTTATTCATCTTACCTGCTTACAGTAAACAGGAGTCATTACCAGTGAAGACTTGCTCATTATCTCTTAATTTTGCAATTATAATAATAACTTGAAGCCTATATTGAGATAAGGTACCACAGAGGTTAATTGATTTTCAGCTGAAGCATCTCTTAGAGCATCATAGCCTAATAATGAATTTCCTTTCACTAAGACCAACCATAAAAGAAAGATGAAGATAGTAATGCAGGACTAAAGAAGTGACTAGATGTAAGGAAGAAATTTTTTCCAATGAGGGTGGTGAAACACTTAAACAAGTTGCCCAGAGAGGTAGTAAAAGTCCCATCCCTGGAAAGATTCAAGGTTAGGCTGGATGGGGCTCTGAGCAACCTCAATCTCATTGAAGATGTCCCTACTTATGGCAGGGGGGGGTTATACTAGATGACAGTTAAAGGTCTATTCCAACCCAAGCTATTGTACAATTATATGAAGCATCCACTTCCCTGGGCAACAAAATAATGCTGTAGTTCCTGGTGTGAATGGATCCATTTAAAAAAACAAACCAAAAAATCCACATGACAAAACAGCTCAACCAGAAACAGGGAGGTGCTGCATCTCTGCTGTTGTGCCCTGTGAGCTGTCAAGAGCCTCTCTAGGAGCGTGAGAAGCTGTCTGATGCCCTCCTGCTTTCTCCCAGCCTTACTTCTGCTTGGCCGAGTTGAGCTTTTCTGTAGAGCATTTTCCTGACCCGCCTAGTAACCTGTCTTTGTCCTTTTGCACATCCTGGCTGGCCATACTCAGAGAAGATGAACTGAAAATGAAACTATTTCAGAAGTCTAACCAGGTGTCTTTTGTAGGGAAATATTAACACTACTTTGTCTTTTCATGGAGTACTTTTCAGAGTACAATCCTCAGGCTGCATCGTTCTTGTTGGCTCAAGCAGTTGTGGTTGATAACTAATGAAAAATTACTAATACAGAGCGCTGGGGGGCGGGGTGTTGGTTTTTTTCCCCCCTTCTCTCTTCTCCCCACTTTCACCTCTACCTGCTAATCTCACAGAATTTTGGTGAAATGCTTTGGCTTTGGTTCTAGGTGATTGACTTGCTCTTTGTATGATTGAGTTTCCTGCAATTTATTTTTACCCCTACCCTTGGAGATAACCACCTGGACCTGAATTAGTGATCCTGAGGCAGAGGTAGGGATAGATTTCAGTAGAATGCATTTTGGCATTAATGAAAATATTAGCAATGATCCATAAAAACTGAAGCAGCTACAAGAGCCTCTTTTCAGCTTACTGAAACTGATCTTGCTTTGCCCCAAGATCCTCAGGTTTCTGATTTCTTACTGACCAGCAGGATGACATCCAAATTCATATGATGAGCAAGACCAACATTAGTATTGTATGTTAGTATTTCATCTGTCTCAATGGTTCACTTTTTTCCCCATTTCATCTAGTAAGAAGGTGTTTTGCTAAAAGCTGTATGTACAGATACATGCTATACATCCTCACCTGAGGTCAGGAGGAAAAAAATCTTTAGTGGGTCTGATTTATCGTTACCAAACCCAAGCTGTATTTTGTGTCACTTTCCACATTATTATTGTTAACAATTTTCTAAAATCTACACATGCTTTTGAGACCAGGCTAATTAGCCTTGCTTAGATCAGCATCTTTTTGTCTTTTTTTTTTTTTAACCTTGGTGATCTTCAAACATATTTCATTCACTTTAAAATCAGTCTACATCACCTGCAATTGCATATGCAAATCCTTTCAGAATCATAACATTGGGATTTTTTTAATTGCATTTCTGCTGTAACTGCTACTTCCTAGTTGCCATTGCAGTAATGACTGTCATTTTTTAATGTACATCTGACTCTGCCAAAATCAGATCTGTGCCAGTGGCAGCTGGAGATGCAGATTTGCTTCCTTTGTGGTTATTCAACTGTCCCAAAGTGTTGCGATCAGAACAAAGTGGTGCCGATGTGTGGGCTGGTTATCTCTTCATACTGTTGTCAGGTACTGTCCTGGGATATGTTATCATCAGTGATGATGTTCTAGAGAAATACATCATTGTCCAGTCAATGTTAAATTGATACTGGCATTGGTACAACAGATGGTGTACCAGTGTCACCACTCCCTTCTCTTTGCACGGGCCTGTATTTTTTCCATAAAACTGTTGGGTTTTCAATCCACCTCTTCATGTTCATGTCAAGCTAATACGAAATGCCTTTTAGCCTTCTTAGATAGCTGTATCTTTATATATAAAATAATTGCATTACTCAGTGTCTAGGTGTTCTTAAACAGGTTTTTACCTGTACTGACAGCTTTTTCATATGCCAGTAAGAGGTTGCTCACAATCTTTTGTCTTCATAGCTCTATTTTTATTTTTTTTTTGTATGGCTTTGTATTGCATTAAAGCTCTTGTAATTGTTGTCTGAGCTGTACAATACTTTACAGATGTGCCGCTGGCTCTGGACTGTATTTTGACTCACTTCTGATGGATCCTCAGGGAAAAATTTCTGCCCTTACTGAATCTCTCCCAGGTTGGCATTTTATCTGCAAATTACACGTGTTGACTTCAAATACACAGAGCATTTCAGTGATGTCTGGAAGGTGTGTTCCCTGAGGCCACTGTTCAGAAATGTTGGTGGTTTGTTTTTTTTTTTTTTGTCCAGAGTCAGACTACACTGGTCTGCCAAGGAACAGATCTAAAATTTGTCATGACTATACACTGTGACCAAACCTGCTGTTTCTGCTCAAACACGCTGGTTACTGGTGTCTGTCGGTGCCTGGTCCACCTACTACCAGCCTCTTGGGCTGAACCATGTGCTGCTGGTGTTTTAAGAGTACAGTGTCGATGCACTCCTTCAGTGCCTCACAATTACTGTAATCAGGTTCTTTAGCTCCTCCAAGAGTTAAATCTTTACTAGGATTTGGATCAGTTGATGGATACATTTACATGAGAATGCTCTAAAGCAGCTGATTTGGAGTCCTAAATTAGGTACCCATTTTAGCTTACTGTTTTAAGGAATTTTATATTTGTTCTGGCTCTGCTAGACAGATGTTTCTGATTGACTTTTATTGACCATGATTTCTCTATATACCTAGGAATGCTTCCTTTAATAAATACAGTTTGCTGCAGCTCTGGTCTTACATTGCTAGTTCTTTCCACAGCTGTTCAGAAGATTAAGTCATGCTTGACCAACCTGATTGCCTTCTATGATGAAATGACTGGATCTGAAGGAGAGCAAGGGATGATGTTTAGCTTGACTTTAGCAAGGCTTTTGACCCTACCTCCTGCAATATTCTTGTAGCCAAGGTAGGATATTAGGGACTAATTGGATGAATGGGCAGCTAGATGATGGGTGAAGTGATGGTTGGATGACTGGGCTCAGAGGGCAGTGGCTAATGGATTCTACTTTATGGACCTCTGCAGTTCTTTACCTGTTGCTGGGGTGTGGCCTATTCAGCACCTTCATCAGTGGCCTGGAGGAAGTGATGCAATCATCAAATTTACAGATGATAAATGTCTGAGGGCAGGGTTGCTTTTCCTGGGTAGGCTGGAGGAACGGATTAACAGGAACCTCATGAAATTCATCAAGAACAATGACAAGCCCTGCCCTGGGGAGGAAGAGCCTGGGCAGCAGGACCCACTGGGTCTGCCTGGCTGAGGAGCAGCCCTTCAGAAAAGTCCATCATAGGCAGTGAGCTGAGCATGTGTGTGAATGTCAATCAGCACTTATGTTGCTCTTCTAACAGACCTCTGCCCATGGAATGTTTAGCTGAGGCAAATTAGCTAAGCATAGCTGTTAAGTTTTATATCACCCACCATGGTTAAAGTCATGTCTCCTAGTAGCATGACTCGCCCCGTGAGCTCTGAGCAGTAAGTTTAGCCAGGCTCATTGTACAGTCTTAAAAATGAGGGATCTTTTTAAATTACATGAATTGAGTTTCAGAGTCTTTTTATTTCCACTCCAGCCTCTCAGGATCTTTCTTGTGTTCTTTAAGGGTGTCTCTTGGAGCCTGTGCTGCCCCTATCTCTTTCTGATTTGACAAAGAGCATGGCATATTTGTAACATAAATGTGGGAAGGAGGAAGCCATAAAAGGAGCCTGTGTCTTTTCTGATGCACTCTTAATCAAGAAGTCCAGTTCACTGCTGATTACCTTTATGATAATATCTTTATTACTGCTTTCTGTCCATCTTCTGCTGTGACAATGTTACTGTGAAGAACAGTGATTCTGGCATCTATTTGCAGTTAAATGTTGCAGTATCTCTTGATGACTGGTAGCACCCGAGGCTCAGGACTTGTGATAGTTTCACAGATCTGCTTCATGCTGTGCCCAGATTGCACCTTCACCATTATAATATCGACACAGACCTCCCAGAGAGGCATCTTGCCCTTTGCCTTGGTGGCTGTATCTACTCTGGTAGGCAGAGCAGATCTGGGCTCCTTTCTTGTTCCTAAGGTCCACTGTGTGGCTCACATCCATACACCTAAACTTGCTTCTGTCCCAGATCAGGGTCATCTCACCCAAACTACCTCTCCCAAGCTCTGGCCCTTGAATTTTCTGGGAAGGGAGAAATTGGCATAGGCAAAACTTCTTGGGGGGTAGTTTGCCACCAGTGAAGCAGTAGGAGGCAAATCAGAGTATTTCACAGTGAGGTGACTGGATGGCATGCTGGCCATGGTTAGGCAACTTGGCATCAGCCGCTGATTTTCAGAAGGTGGCAAACAGTACTGCATCTGGGAAGGGAATCAAGATCAATGGCATTTGGTCTGTGTTAGGAACAAAAGCACCTTAATTTTCTGCTTATTCCTTAGAAACAGCAGGAGAATAATGCTGTAACCAAGGCACTTTTTAAAATGAAATGATTTCTTCAAAAAGAAATTTATCTTAACTAAGAAAGAAACTTTTGGTCTGGCATTCTTTTAATGCTGAAGCACATTTATTCCTCTGGCATTGCAAAGGGTTCTTAGGGTGGGCACACTCTGTTTGGCTTGCAACCCCAGGCAACAGAGAGCACAGACCCCACTCACCAGGAGCCCAGGGAGTTCAGCCTGTTTCTGAGTGTTTTGCATCCACTTGAGGGCACCACAGTACTGCAGATAGCAGAGTTTTTGCTAACTGTGTGGTGGACTGTACCTTGTGTTTTAAAGGAATGTTTTAGAAAAAAACCCACAAACAATTATTTTATTTAAATCCACCACCATCTTGTAAGAATGCCTATTTCTGATTTGTTTCATCTTGTGCTCATACACATCTTCTATCAACCCTTTAAGTAACTTTAAACACAGAGGTGAGCTTTGCGGGTGAACAGACTCAAAAGGAGAGGAAAATAAGGAGTAATTTAGCTCTGAGCTCTTGTGAGATGTAACGTTTGCTTGTAGAGCCTGGGTGGTGGCAACTCATTTATGTGAGGAGGCCCTGAAAGTTGAAGGCAGCTGATGTACCCAGCATCATGTTTGGGCCACGCATGCAGCCCCTCACAGCACTGCTCCAGCAGGCAAAGCCTCCTCCACTGAGGTGGAGGCTTCTTCCTTCCTTTCTGCTTCCCATGCCCACTTCCCCTGCTTCCTCTCCCTTCATGCACTGCTTTAACCTCAGCCTCAGACATTTCCAGCCTCAACCAGGCTGCTGCAGTCACATCTTTTATTACCCTCTACAACATCCTCTGCAGGCAGGGGCAAGTCCAGATTTGAGTGGAGACGCATTCTCTCAGCAAAGAGTCCCTTAAACAATGTCACCTTCATGTGGATGAGCAGGTCCATCCAGTATTGCACAGCTTCCAAAAGCAACAGAGGCTGAGCAAGCCCCAGGACCCAGAGGGCCTTGAGTTGCCCTATGTCCACTTAAAGATGTGGTGTCTTGGCTTTGTTGCTCAAAGGAGGGTGAAGATGATGGTGGTTCATCGGTGTGTACTTGCTGGTTTTAGGGGGCATTCTGAATTTTGGCTGAGGGTTGACTGAGAGCCTGACTAAAGGAGAAAAGGGTGGTTGGCTCCTGCTAGGGAAAATTGATAATGATCCCGCAGGGCTGCCTGGGGAAACTTCCTAAGGGGTACTCTGAATTCAGGTTTATTACCACAGAGGAATAAAAAGGAAGAGGCGTGTGCATCTCTGGCAAGTGCTTTGGAATTGTGCCCCAAACGTGTTTCTGTTTCTATTCAGAGGCTGGGCCAGTTCAGACTTGTCAGCACAAGAAGCAGCTCCAAAATGCATAAAGCTTCAGTAGGACAAATCTGTCCTACTAGATTTAACCTGGGGCTCGGCCTGGGGCTCTGAAGGGCCCTGGTTGGTAAAGAACCAGGTGAAGAATCAGGAAAAATGGTTTTGAGTCTCAAATCTACTGCTGGGTTGTGTGACAAACTGCGTGGCCTCTCTGAGCCTCAGTTTCACCAGCTGCATGCTGAGCTTAATTATGAAATTCAATGGCCTAAAACGTAAGGGTGACACTGCTGTCTAGATTTGCTTTTGTTATTTATGGCCTTGTTGAGGACCTTATCTTTCTCAGTGACTCATTTTTTCCAGAGCTCTTCTGCAACAGATGAAATTTCACCTGGATAAAAGGCTTTAGGCAGGCTGGCATTGGTCTAAAGGGTGGGAAAGATGAATGCCTCCTGTCACTGGGTCAGCTGCTTGCTCACCAAATATTTATCTTGAGATTGTAGCTTTGTTGAATGAAGCTGGTGATCAGGCTGTGAGATTTGGGACCACCAGTCATTCTGGAGCTCGTGACAGCCATGAGGTGCAGCCTGTGCTCTCTGTGGAGGCTGCAAATCAGACAATGACTGATCTTTATGAACTGTTGGGAGAAGGAGTATTGATAGGGATAACTCCCTGGCTCTCCCCAGCGAGAACCCAGTTGCATCCCCCTCACAGAGCTCTTGCAGTGGGAGAGTTGCATGTTTGTATCTAATCCATCTACATGTTTAGGGACTCAGAAGTGTACCTGGGTATGCCAAACAATGGAGTAAAAGAAGAAGAAGTTTTGTAAATAAAGTGAAAGTGCAAAGCTTCATAATGCTCTATAAACAGGGAAGTATTTTCCTGTCACTGCTGTTCTTGCTATTTGTATTACCATAAACAGCACCTGCTACATGTGGTACACATACATGAGGGTATATCCCAGCAAGTATCTTAGAAATAATGACAAACTATAATCGGGGTTAATCTGCCTTCTATTTTTACTTTCACATTTAGAAATGTTCTGGGGCTTTTGAGAGAAATGAGCTAGGATGTACCTGTAAGTTGCTAGAGCAAGTTACTTCTTATATTGTTTTGTTTTGTGATGACTCCAGAGAAGGTCAAGGTCCAGTTGTTTTACCTGCTCTACTACCACCCAGTGCCAAACAAGCAGGCAGAACAGAAGGCAGGAAAGAAAGGGCTAGTAGGTAACGTTTGATTATACAGGAAGTTAATGCACAATTTGATATATCATCACATGCCATCATTTCTCTTAGCATTTTTGAATCATAGTATCAGCTGTGTGCAGCTGAGGCACATCTAAACCTAACCACTTGTGTGTTTTCTTATGGATGTCAGTGCTAGAAATGTTTTATTTGCAGTAAAAAAAATATTTTCTGTTACAAAACGGAATTAAAGGGGACCAAAAAAATCATCCCACATTCCTGTTTTTTATCTTCTTTGATATTAAAACTTTATTGGTAAACTCCTAGCTTAGACAATGAAGTGTTATTTTCTTAATAATAACAATGAATAGCAACATCTTTCCCCAATAACTTCCTTTTATTTGCTTGCTTAATTTCCTTCCTCTGTTGTTCTCCTCTAAATGCCTCCATCTGTTGAGATTTTGATGTTGGGATTTAATATGTAACAGAATGCATAAAGACCTTGCTCTTAATCTCACCCTTATCCTCTTGAGCATCAAAGTGGTTGTGTGTGACTGTGTGGCATCTGAATCACTTTCATGGCTTTACTGTAAATGGCAGGGGTGCAATAAAACCGGAACTGGAGGACTTCAGTGCCACTGCACTGGTGAAGTCAGTCACTGTGATGACATCAATACTTGTGCACTTACTACTTTGTCAGATTTTTCCCAGTGATATCTTTCAGAAGAAATTTTCATCTTCCAGAGACCTTTTCCTCTCCCATTATTATGATTATTTAGTGGGGTGGGATTTTCTGTGTTCTACTCTTTTTTATTTCTTTTGCTTTCTGAAATGTCATTTTGGGTTTAGCTAAGAGTTTTCTGATGTTATATTAACAATATGCTAACCCTCTGTGCACACTGAAACACAGATTCAAACAGGAGGAGAGGAAGGCTAGCTAATGAAACAGCTAAACCTCTCTTTGCTGTTATTTCAAACCACATAGCTTTCCGTGAACACACGAATGTGTGTGTGTGGGAAGTTCTTCCAAAAATGAGTATTTTTAGCTAATCCACGTGTCACTTTTAATATATTCTATATTTTAAAAAAACCTTCAGAATATTTTAAAGTGATATCTTGTTTTGATATTTAAAATAAAAACAGAATTACCTTTTTCCACATTTCTTCTGACTTCATTTTTTGCTTGAGATTTCAGGGGCTTACAGGTGACACTTGACATCACAGTAAACCCCACGTGTTATATTGATAGTTTCTGAAGAGAAAATGTGGGTGAAATTAAAATTTTCACAGGTTTGTTTTCTACTGTGTGTTTCACTCTTGTATTTTACCTGAAAACAAATCTGTTCTTTGCCGTGGTTCATAGTTTACTAGTGAAGTAATGTTAGCACCGGTGCTGGCAAACAGAGCAAACGGGTCCTTCGTAACGCTACTTTGGTTACTGAACGGGTCACAGACTCTGCCTCCCTGGCTCAACACAACCGCATGGCAAATGAAATCACTGGCGGATGCTCTGGAGTGGGAAATGCTGCTGCTGCTCCTGCCTGTGAGTGAGAGATGGAAATGAGGAAGCTGCAGCAGCATCTTCCTTCTCAGCCCCCCTACTGCAGTCCTGACACACATAAAGATATGCAGGATCTTATTGGTCAGGTTAACACACAACAAAAACTTCACTGCTATGACTATGGCTGTGGGTCATACTTTTTCATGTCTGGAACAATGCGGTAAGAGGAGTTATCTGTCTTTGTTGAAATTCCTGTGCTGGGCATGGTCATCATTTCCATGTCCAGCATAACCTGAAGTGTTGGAGAGATCCTTTCCCCAAAGGTCCTGGTAAGAGTCTCCTCCTGCTGAACCAGAGACAAGGTTTTTGCCTACCCCTTAGACCAGCTCTGTTGTCCTTCTCCATTGATGAACCAGCTCAAAGTCATTTTCTTCTCTCTGCACGTCCCTTGTCCTGCTTTCCGAAGACTGTGGAGTCTCTTGGCCAGTTATGGGAATAGATGTGACCTGTCTGAGCAAGGACAAACCCTCCGGCCCTGTCCAAAGGAGCTTCATATCTCCACAACAGATGGTATCAAGTACTGGTTTGACTGGGGGTGTGACAGGAACGATCTGAGCTATAAAGAGAAGCAGGTCCTGAAGGTATAAATACTTCAGTGCAACTGAGTTTGGATGTATCTCCCTACAGGACTGCTGTGAAGTTTTACCATCTTGTCACAAGAATCAGGAAGGGTGGAAAGATTGTTGAGCACTAACCTAACCACTCTGTAGACACGTACTTCTCTTGGTCTTTTGTTTCTTTTTGCATATTCACACAACCCTTGCAGCTCTACTGACCAACCTCGCTTCTTCAACGCTCTGTGCTTTCAGATGAATCTTGCCTTTCTGAACATGATTTCAATTACAGGGCTGGACTCTAAGGTATCTGTTCCTTTCAGGGTGGTAGTTCTAAGTATCAGACACTCTCCTGAGGACAATGCTCCTCATACACCTTTTTCCCAAGGTAGCTAAAGGAAAAAATGTACATTTCTGCTTAGTTTCTAAAGCCAGTGAGGGAGGTCACAATGCAGGGCATCTCTGAAAGAAAAATACCTTTTGGTAGGTGCTGCAAGCTAAGAGCAGTCACTGGCATATAGCACAATGAAATCACTCTTGAGTTGTCTGGGTCCCCAAGGAAAATGTTATACTAAGACTAAAGAACACACTTGATTTATTGCCCACTGTTTTATAATGTGTTTGAAATCAGTACATTGCATACATTTCAATTTCCATTGCCCTAATGATCTGACAATTTCCTGAAACCCTTTAATGGAGTTTCCACTGACCTTAAAATAATAGTATTTTTCAAAAAGTGGTTCAGTGCAGACTTTTATGAGACAAATGGAGCCAGACTTCTCTTTCAAAAATATGATTTTTGCAAATGTGCTTGCTTCAAAAAATCTCAGGGCTGTTTTTCAGTGACAGGAGTAGCATAAATGCCAGAGTAAGCAGCAGCAGTTGATCTCCACTCTGAAATCTCAATACTGACTGAGCAAAGCATTAATTAATACAGAAATAGGTCCAGAAGAAGATCTGAATGCCTCTCAAACTACCCGTGAAGGGCATGGGATTTCTTGTGGCCACCTTTGACTCTGTGGGCAACTCACATGTTCATATGAATATTTACAAGTAACATTCTGTCATAAACTGCTCTTATTAAATGTGCTTAGGTTTATTTTTTTCTCCTTTCCATCCCTTCACTTTTTAACCTGTATTATGTAAAAGTTTCAGGATATTTTATTCTCAGCATCCTGGTTCTTTCTATGTAGAGACACTGCAACTGTCTTACTCTGGGCTTGAGCACTTGAAATTCATTTTCTTAGTCTTAGTTTCCTAATTCTGTTTGCTCAAACCATACTGCTCTTTGGCAAGCTTTTCACAGCCTTTCTTCTTCATTCCTACTGGACTCCATGGTTATCAGAAATCTGGCTCTTTCCACGAAATATCTTGACAATAGAGTCTCACATATGGAGATAGAAGAATTTCCTTTACAATTTCCAATGTGTATATGACTCAACATCTTTTCTTTCTCCTCAGTTTTGTCAGACCAACCAATTTCTAAAGGAACCATTGCCTAAAGGTTGGCAGAATCTTGCCCTTACTGGTCTTCAGTGGTGCCAGTTAGGTAAGTGTTTAACAGATTGAGGATCAGTTGTATGTAATACCAGAAAGGCTGTAAAATTTCAAGTAATTCAAGATCACACAATTGAAGATGTGCTCAGATTTGGATGTACAGCTTTTTCAAGGATGTTTAAGCTCCAAAAGTAGACTGGGTTTTGTTACCCCTCTCAGTTTCCAGAACCCCCGATGTCCCAGTGCCTGGATGTGGCGGGTTTATGAACTGCTCTGTCCCTGCTCCTCTGGGAAGCAGTAGGAAAACAGTAAGGAAATAGATCTGCAATAAGATCTTATTGCAGATCTGTCTGACCTCTTCCCAGCCTTACTTCACATCAAGACAGGGCTGAACATATGCACCACATATCTAATCTGCCATCCAACCTTCACTTGTTAATCTGGGGTATTTATAGAGTGCTAATCACTAGATTAGGCATTTGCCTTCAATAATATAAGACAGGGTTAAGTTTAATATGATAGTGGGCTCCATACTGCATTAAAATGTTGATCATCTCAACCACTTTTCTCAGCAGGGGAGGGGGCTGAAGGGAGGAGGCAGCTTTTCAGTGCTACTCTGGAGATGGCATTGCTAGCCAGAAGCAATTTCTAACTTTGCTTTTTCAAAACTCTGCTCATTTCCTACCTTGCTTTCCAGCATTTTTCACTTGCTGAGCAATAATAAATGGTATATCTATCTATATTTAAAATGACAGATGGTGCCTGTTCCAGTGCTGATAAGGGTGACTGTGTGAACACTGTATCTTTGGTGGGGAACCTGTATTAAAATGGCACAACCTGGTACAAGGTCATTTCTGGTGTATTTTACAATAGCTTCACACCTTCTGCCCTAGGTATGCCCTTATAAAAGTTTGCCATTTTTTCTAGTATGAAGAGCAAATGACTGATGTTGAGCACCTTAAAACCTACTCCTGTTTCAAGATTCATGCCCCTTTCTGTACACTGCTTAGAACAGACTCTTACCTCTAACACAGGGAAGAAATGTCCCACTAGCAGCACATCTGCTATGGCATGCACAGCTCTGCTGCAACTGCAAAGTGATGATGGCTCAGATTTTTAGATGAAGGCAGCTCTGACCCAATGCTACTGAGAGGCAAGATAAAGCTGTTCATAAATAATTGAAAGTTTACTTTTCCAGAGGGGGGGGGTGGGTTGGTTGGTTGGTTTGTGTTAAACAACCATGAATAACCTTTTGGTTTTATTTATGCATTTGCATGCATGGAATTCCATTGTTGCTTTCAATTCATAAGAAGCTGAAGAATTAAGAAATATGTTCCTGTGTCACCCCATCTTCTGCCTGAGAAGCATCACTGAGCTGATTATTTAATTTCTGTGCTAATATTTTAGTCTCAGATTTGGTTCTAGATCCTGATGGCACATGTTTGCACTCACATTTGCAATAGCTGAAGTATGGTTGGCCAGCCTAAAGTCTCTAACAAAATGTCCTCTGTCTAAAATGAAGAGAAACTCTCCTTTCTGCAGCTAGTGTCTCTTTAAAAGCTGCCCCAGTGTGTTTGGAAAGAAAAACCAGCAGAATATTAATTAAATGTAGATGCCTAGGGTAGGATTTTAGGAAAGGGGCTTCTCAGAACTCCTGCTTTATGTCAAGATACGGGGCAGAAGTTAGAGGCATTTGCCTCTTCTCTAACTCAGCCACCACAAGGAAGTTTAAAAAAAGGTCTACTTTCAGTGACAGACAACATTTCACTGCAGGGCCTCGTGAGGCTGCTGCTGCTCTATTAGTTTGCAACTTCTATCGAAATGGCTATTGTTAAAAAGATGTTGATTTTACCAGCCCTAATCAAGCAAAGTATTTTAAGGACATGCTTAACTTCAATCACTTGAGAAGTTCACCCGCTGACCTTCAAGATAAGTTAAACATGTTTAAATTAACAGGATATATAATTTATGTACCCTTGCTTCAGATTTAAGGGCCAAATCCTAGTTTTCCAGTTTTAAATAAATAAAAAAAAAAAGACACTGCTTCAGAGTTTGTTTCAAAGCTGAGCAGGCTTTAGCTTGGGGATACTTCCCACTATCTGCCTGGCCAAAGCAGGCAGTCTAAATGGTAGCTCTCAGTTGTTTTAGCTGAGAAATGACTATCTTTATTGCTCAAGAAAGCTACTGTGCACCATGGGACAAGGAGAATATGGAACCCTTCTAGAAAGATATTTTGTTTATTATTGGCTCCTTTCATTGTCATTAAAGCTGTTAGTGAAGTCAGATGTCCTCAAAAGTACCAGTGACATGGCATTCACCTAACTTCTCCCAGAAAACAAAATGTATAAAAGTCCTAGAGAAAATCCTGTTCTAAAGTCATATAGATCTTTATAGGCCAGTTAAATGTTTGTATGGGGGAATAGAGAGATAAGAGATCACTGAATCAAGGAATAGGTGCATGTATCAGACTGATGTGACAGGATAACCTCAAAAAGGCTGCTGTCATCTTCCTAGGAATGTGTTTCCTTCTTGTAGCCCTTATGAAATAACAGTGGAAGATTCTTCTCTGCAGAAATGCATCTGCCTCCAGTCTCACCTTTTAGGAAAGTAGGAGAACTTGCATCACTGCTTAGTAATAACTTAGTTACTATATACATTTTGCACCAATACATGTAGTCCATCTTAACTCTACTACTTGTACATATAGACTATTCTGCTACGAGGACAATGTCATATTTTCTGCCCCATCGTTAAATTATGATAGACTTTTAAACAGCTCACAGCATAGAGTGAACTATTCTGAAGAATAGCGCCTTCAAAATTTTAGAATATAAATGCTTGCTCATGATACAGAATTATTCAGAGGAAGACTAGGGCTGGCAAAAGAACTGCAGAAGGTCTTTATGAAAATCACCAGCTAGGTGTCAAATGATAATTCAGTGCATATGTCAACATGGCAAAAGATGCACAAAAGATAAAGCACTCTTGACTCCAGCCCTGACTAAGGCAAGAGCCTCTGAACTGATGACTACCACTCAGGATTAAAACCTGGGGGCTGAGACAGTAACAACAGCTCAGTGTTCAGGAGTCACTTCTGGCAAGGACAAACCAGAGAACTTCATTCTGTCCCTGCATAAATCTATGCTCTTCTAAGTACTATATACCATGTCCTGTTCTGATATTTTTTTCCCACTTCCCCTAAAGAATATCTTAGAAAAGATATGGGGCTAAGAAAGGTTCCAAAAAGGGTCACAAGATGATCAAAGGCATGGCACCACTCTAAAGAAAGAACAGTTTTGGAAGCTACATCTCTTTACTTTGGAGAAAGGATGACTGTGGGAATCTTAACAAGATTTCTAAAATAAAGCAAGCTATAGAGAGGGTGAATAGGGATTTACTGATTCCTTTTTTTTTTTCTCCCCAATATAAGGGTGAAAAGGCACCAAATCCAGCAAATGTCATGTTTGATCAAGTTTTGTCTCATGTACAGCATTCACAGAGGTCTTTGATGTAGGCTGATGTGGATGTTCATGTGTTTTGGGATCCAGACTGCATGAGATCAGAGGGTATAAATTAACTGAGAGTTATTAAGTGCTAAAATCATGGTGGTTCAGGAAATCTCTAAGCTGCAAATGACTGAAAGCGAGAAAAGTACTTATGAGAAGAGTGGTGTATATCTCATGCTCTTCCTGAAGGACTGACATTTGGCTACTGCCAGGGTAAGGATGAGAGGGACAGTTAAGCTCCTATATTATCTGGCAAGTCTCTTCAGCCTTCCAAGTATTCTAATAGGCAAATTAAGGCTATAGGCTAAGAGTCAAAAATGCTCCATGTCTTATAGTTTTGAACCCGGTAGGATACTTAAGAATGTGTATAAATGACTGGATATTTAATAGTAGAGAAATATTCCTCAGTTCCTGCTGACTTCATTATGCTGGCCCTGCTGTTGTACACTGATCAGTAAGGGTAGAAGCCTGGGACCATCTCTGCATAGCAGGCAGTTTTTGCAAACCTGAGAAATCCAGGGATTTTAGGAAACAGGTTGCATCGCATGTGAGTGACCTAAACAATGAAGATGAAGAGCTATATTAAATATATATTAACCATAACAGCAATACATGGGTGTGCAAAACAACATTACTCACAGGATAGAGAAAAATGTCAGCCTTGCTCAGAGCGGGACAGTTCCCAGGAATGGTGTCATAGCTGAGTTCCTTGCATCCCTGCCACTTAATGTTCCCTGATGTTGACTGAAGAGACCTGGAAATTCTATCATTCAGCTCTTGCTCTGCTACAAAAGTTCACACATACAACAGCATGGAATTGTCATTTTGGTCTCTTTCTGTATCAGTTTTATTTCCACAACTTGTATGAAGACTATTTAGTTACACAGCAAGTCTGGGAGAGGTCTGCATGTTCTGTGTTTGAAATTCTATGTGAAATGCAGGAGATAACACTGTCATGACCTATAGCAGCTGACTTTCTCTGAAGTTTCTCTCAAACTGCCCAGGAAGTTAAATAATTTCTGTGTATGGGATTTCCATCCATGGGGCTTTCACCTGTGAGCTCCTCGACACAGGTGTCACATCCTATTAGCTACAGCATAAAGTACAAACACTGTTAAGTGCTCAGTGCAAAGTAATGGTAGACATCCACAATGTCTTTAGGTGGTTCCTTTTAAAAATAAATAAAAGTGTCTCCTCAAGGGACTGCTACTACAGCACCATTCATAAGTATAAACATATTTCTGTCCACTCTGCTCATGCTCCATGAAGGTGGCCCTCATGCTTCACCTCTGAGGGGTTGAAGCTTTCTGGAAGGAAAATTAGAAACTTACCTTACTTTTATCATGTGCCTTAGGAGGATCTGCAGGGTTGGGCCCCCTCTTTTGTCCTGGGCATGGCACAAAAAGGGGTGTTTTTTGACCTGAGATTTCAGCCCTTAGTTTATTGAAAAAAAATCCTCCTCAATCAGTCTCTGCCAGATTGCAATGAACTGGGCAGCTTGTCACTGGAAGCATCTTCAGCAGAAGTTCAGAAGAATTTATTGTGGAAATTCTGGGACCTGGACATAAGTACAAAAGAACACATCTGTCTTAAAGGAATTATTCTTTCTAATTCTGATAAGTCCACCTGGAAATTACACAGATGATTATGGGCCTAGAGGGACACTTGGCATTTTCATTTGTGTATAGACAAATGTTAAGTTTTACTCTTTTCTATGAATGTAGCTAAATGTCAAAAATCTATATTCCATGATGTAATGATTTTCTGCCTGAAGTAATTTATTGAGGTTTCTTGGATGTGTGCAGCAGGTCACCCACTGTAAGCCAAAACAACTTCAACTAGGCAAGTTTTAAGTCATAAAGAATTAACCGTGTTACTTCAAACTGATTTCCAGTTCAAAGTGGCAAGTTCAGCAGCCTCACTGGTAGTACAGCAAAGGAGAGATGGTACGTAGCTACATGATAGGAGTATTAGTAGTATTTTAACAAAGACTTCCTCTGAAGCAAGAACACTGGAGAAGATAAAATAATATACATAATCTGATTTTCATCAGTGAGACAAATGGATACTTCACTGAGGTTACACAGCTTTTATTTATTAATCTTTTAGTATCTCTACATTTAATGCTTGGGACTGCAGCCACAGAGCAAACTCAGACTAGCGATCGCATCCTCTCACTTCTGGTGCCAAGTTCAGCCTCTTTAGGAAGGCAGGTTGCCTAGGTCAGCACCATGGAGTGCATTAGTCATTAAAAGCTGAGCTCTAAGTCCACTAAAGTAAATGGAAAGACTTACTGACTCCAGTTTGCTCTGGCTTAGATCCTTGACTCCTTCCACAGCAATCACTGCTGTTGGCTGCAGTGTTGTCAGCAGTGTGCTGCTGTACTTGGGACTGCACCAGAAGGATACTTAAATGGTTCAGTTATTCCATAATACTTCTTGTGGTGAATGGTTTATAGGCTGCTTGAAGGCTGTAATGACTTTATATTTGTTTCCAATAGGATTCTGATTCTTGAGATGTAATGTCATCCAGATGTTTGGTATTGTCTTGTGAGTCTATGCCACGGAATCAAACCACTGGAGTTCGTTTCAGTGTAAGTTATTTTCTCAGTTTTTCAACAAAACCAGGCTGAAAGAAACCACTGGTTATTATCCGGGGTGATGATAAGAGGTGCTCCCTCAGTGGCAGCAGCTTACACAGTTTAACTAGCAGGCATTTTTATTATCTCTACAAAGAAAATGTGATTTTCACATAAGGAGAAAGCGGCAGAAGCAGTGTTATATTCTGCATTCATGCCTTCTAACGCCTGCTGCTTCCCCGGGGTGCCATAGGAGAGGCCCAGAAGCCCTTCCTCCTGCCTGCAGGCACTGTCCAGAGTTTCAGAGCGACTCCCTAGTTCTTAGGTGGGATGACCCCATTCTCTGGAGGTGCTTTTCTCCACAGGATGCAGGAGGTGGCTGGGCGGTTAAATCTAGATTAACTCCAGATGAAACAAAAATCACAGTCTAACTCCGGGCTGAATCAGGTACTTGGGGCTTACACACAGCCCAAATCACCCTTTCTCTACCTGTTTTGCTGCAAACACATCTGTACAGTTGTTGTTTCACAATTATAATTTTTAATAGTTTTTGAACACTTTCCACCAAACTCAGAAAATGTTTTCTACATACATGCAGCACATTTTCAGCTGTCCTCTCAGTTTTGGCTTAATCTTTGGCCAAATTTTAATATTTTGCAGGCCTCGGTTCTAAAAGGATTTCAGGTAGACACTAGCAGCAAGAATGTTAAACCTTCTCCTGGATCATGGAGTACTTCATGTGGGCTCACAACCTGAATGTTTTGTTCCTGTTAGGACCACCAAAACTGGCTGAAGCAAAGTGGGAGGACCAGGCACAGAGCAGTCCAAAGCTGGGTTATGAGTTGGTGTTCAACAGAGCAGACAGAAATGCATCTGTAGCAGCAGAGCTAGGCCAGTGCTTGGGGAAGAAACATGACAAACGGGTGTGGCAGAGCATTGCTTGTGCCCCAAGTGATCTCTCGTGGCACAGAGTTTGTGCTTACTATCATTAAAAAAATCCCTTTGGGGACAGGGTGGCAGGCAGCATGGAGTTTAGGTCCTCCCAGTAAAGCTCAACCTGTGCAGTACTTCTGTGTAGGAGGATCTGGCTGGGTTACTGATTGTCCACATCTGGGCCAGCAAGAACCTGTGAAGGAGAAAGTGTGAGCCCAGCCCCTGAGGGGAAATAGGCAGCATTGCATCAACTGCACACATATTCTCCAGAACTTGCTGCCAACCCTGCTTTTCGCAGCGGTGCTTTGGCTGGGTGGCTTCAGGGAGGTCAAAGTGTGTGGGAGGGAAGGGTCCAGCTGCAAGGACTTCTCTAGGACCCAAGCAACAGTTGTCTGAAAAGCAATGGGAACTGAGCAGTGAAGAGATGGGAATCATGGAAAAGAGTGCTGCTATTATATCAGTGACATATATATATTTATGGAGTTTTTTATATATATAACTCCATCAAGGCTGTAAGAGGACTTCTGTAAAAAAGACACTCTTAGAACATTTACAGTTCATCTAGAAACATGTGTTTGACTGAATATTATTACAACAGCTCTCAAACCAAGAAGTTTCTCATTATTTGTAAATTAAAATCAGGTTTTGATTACATATAAAAGAAGACCAAATGGGGAAATTAAGCAAATTTAATGGGATATAAGCAATTGCAATTTCATCCTAAATATACAAAATCTTGACAACTTTCTTTCCATGAAAATTCTAACATTTCGAACCATCTTCACAGCTTGAAGCTGTTGGTAATCCTGCAGGAGAAGATGACTTTTCCAAACCCTTCACTTCTGGCTAGACTGGTTGCAGGCTTTGCTGATGCTTCTTCTCCTCCAGCAGTGATGTCTCAGGAGAAGAAAGCTGCTGAAGACTGACAAAGGGCAGGCAACCACAGACTGAAAAAAAACCCCAGGCCTTTGTTACAGGGCACTAGGTAAGAACATCCCATACTTAAATGATCCTGTGTGAAGCACTCTGTAGTCTAAGCTATTCAGATCCCATCCCAGGGATGTATGGAGTCAGTCACTATAAAAGATGCTAAATGGAATTGGAATGTATGTTGGGTGATAGATTAAAATAAGATGGGTGAGGAAGGAGAGGCAGAAGTCAAAACTTGGGGATTCATGTTACCCCTGTCTAGACAACAAAGAAAAATGGTGCTATTCTCAGTTGGTGAGGACAGAAGACAACAGGTTGCTAAGAGCTACATGACAAGGCAACCCCACCAGAGGCAAAAGATTCAACTTTCTTTGAATTGGAGGGCACAATGCGAGCAAGTTCCCATGGCACCTAGAAGACAACCCTGACTACTCTTTTAGCCTGATGTCTTTGTAACCAGCTTCTGAAAGGAATGCTTAGTGCTCCATAGTGAAGATCATGGTCAACGTCTCGGGTTTTGAAGATGGAGCTACCTTCTACCATGAAGGTAAATCCTATGCTTCAAAGGGAACTCCTGCAAGATCTGATACTCATGGACCTCACCTCATTGTGCTCCGAATACATGATTCAGTCTTTCAACAGACCTTTAAAAAAACACATCTTCTTTAGTACGTATGCTATTAAAAAACTCAACAACCTTGAGCTAAAGCTCTATGTAACTGAACATTTCCTATCTCACAGAACTGGTCACAGAAAGAGAATGAATGTTAACAATAATTTCTTGATGTCCTGTTCAAAGGGGTTGAAGTACTACTGTCCTGTTGAGGACAGAGTAAGAATCTGTATCTAATGTAATTAAGCTGCATATGAAGGTGGAGGCTGTGAAGGTACAAAAGTCAGGCAGGAAGAGGAGAAGGAAGTGATGATGAGCAGAGGTTAGGTGCAAAAGCAGGAGCTCTCTCTGGAAGGAGGAAAGGCACAGCACAAGACAGCTTTTAGAAGTCAAGTGAAGTAATGCATTCGAATGGAGAAGCACAGACAGATATGAACAGAAGGCAAGGTGAAGATAAGGGAAGATTCTCCCCCCCCAGACAAACAAACAAACAAAACAATGAGGACATAAAGGTTTGTCATCACTTCCTTTACCTTCTGGAACTGAAAGCAGAAACACTTCCTCTGACTGTGAAATCCACCAGCAAAGTATGTGTATCCATCCCCCTCTAGTGCCCAGGAGATGAAAGTATTGTCACCACCTAAAATGCGAGTTTAGCTGTTGGAGACCTGCCAAATACAGTACTTAGTGTTCTTGATGACCCAGGCAGAGCTTTCACACAGAGACACCTCTCCTTTCCCAGTTGCTGACTTCTTCAAAATACTGTACGGCATTTTTTTATTAGAAGAAACCTGTTTGCAAAATCAAGAATGAAGTCAATTTGCTTATGAAACCTTCTTCCAGCCACCTTCTGAATATTATCAGGAGTTCTTTCAATGACCTTATTACAAACTCCTGTGGTTTCACCTCATGCGGGCTTCCCTTCTGTGGGGCAAAGTATGGCCTGTGCTGTAAGAACCTGTAATAACTGTGCAGGGGGGGAGGCTGCTGTTCACTGCAGCTCAGCTGTTTTCATTGCAGCACCAACATTGCAGAATCTGGATTGAAAAGGGTCTGTAGTGACAGAAACAGTGTTCTTACAGTTAAACTGAGCAAATGACAACTTAAGAGACTGTGGGGCAACCACATAAACTCAGGTGGCATTATGCCAGGCACTCCAGAGTGGTATGTGTCCCGGAATGAAGCTGCTACTAAAAGTGTTAACTGGAATACAAGTTTTCTGTTTTTCATCACAGCAAACATGGGGCCAGGGGAAGCATGGTTTGTAGAAGTCAGTAGGTATTCACAGCTCCAATCCAGGCTGCAACAAACTGCATCTCACACTGCCAAAATGATGTATAGTGCTGTAAGCACTGAAAAATCAGTCTGTGCACACCCAAAGTGCAGGGAAGAGTTGAATGGCTCCCACCTTGATGCTTTCATTCCTACTTTGTAAAAAGAAGTCATAGTAATATTGCCTCATTTTGTGACACATCTTTGAAGACCAGTGTTTTTAAAGAGCTAACAAATGCTGTATCAGCGCACCTCAGAAAGTCCCACTGAAAAGCAGTAATTCTATGTTCTCTGCTATGTTCAGAAGCACACAGGAACATAATGCAGAGGCCTATACATTACAGGGAAAGGATAAAAAGAGAAGATACTGAAGATTAAAATTTAGTAAGCAAAAATAACATGCCATTTGCTATGGTGGGATCCACCTTGTGTGGCAAGTGAGTCACTTGTACTCTCTCTAGAGCACAGCAAGATGAGCATGCTCCGAGGGAGGCATGCCTCCCTTCTTTCAGACACCTACCTTAGGTTTGGATGAATCACACTATGAAGTGCTTTACCTCTGCCTATTGATACAGCTAAGGAGCCTACCTACCTCAGCATTTGAGATTAATTGCTTGACTTTCAGATGGTGTAAGGGAGATTACTCCCACCTCTACAACATATACAGAGTGGTCTGGATCTGGTTTGCACATGCAATATTAACTCTGATGTCTTCTAATGTTAGCATGCTTGGCTTTGCAGTCCTGATCTTCTTTACACAGTAGGTTTTAGACTTATGATACCAGCTAAACATGTATTTTTAATAAACAACAGACATCTGATAGAGACTTGAAAATGAAGATAATTCACTGATTTTATTTACTGCCCAGAAAGGACTAAGAAGACACACTGTTCTCTGAGAAAATACTAATCCATTTTGTCTAAGTAATACCAGATTTCAAAGTCATATGGGATAACACACATATAGCATCACAGAAATCACAGAATCATAGAATGATAGGGGTTGGAAGGGACCTCTACAGATCATCTAGTCCAACCTCCCTGCCAAAGCAGGATCACCTAGGGCAGGTCACACAGGAGTGTCCTTATATATCTGTGTCCTTATCAATATTACTATAGTAATTTTTTTTCCCTGTGGAATGCCTTTATCACTTTTGTAGAAACTAAGGTATTTCATTAAAAAAAAAAAATCACTTTTGCTAGAAAGTACTTGCAAGTCACAAACTCGTGTCTTAGATATAATTTTGTTTGCAGCTAAGCCAACTATTTTAGGGTACAGACGTGAAAAATGTGGTGCTATATTAATTAACATAGTAATGTAGAAATATATACCACTTTTTTTTTTCCATCACAGGTTCACGGATAAAAGCAGCCTAACTCAGGGAAGAAAACCTGGAGAGAAGTTTCTATAATAAAGGTATGGCCAAAGAAGTTCCAATTCTTTTAATGAAAAAAAAAAAAAAAAGGATCTTGCTGACACCAGTGTCACTAATTGTACAGAAATCCTAAATCTTTTCCAGTGGGCCAGGAGAGGGGAGGGTGAGTCAGTAGTTCAGTTTTGCTTGGGCTTGTTATTGACTGTTGTCCTAGGTGAGGTTGTGATTTTGAAAATATAAGTTGTCATTCTTCCTGTGCGATCTCCCTCTCTCTCTCTGCCTGGGGAGGTAATCAGAAATGTTGCAAGATGAAGCACTTCACATCTTGTCTAAGATAAGATGTACTTCATCAAAGGAAGACATGGCTGCAGCTATCTGCTAGCGCTGTAATCTCAGGAGCCAAGAATGCAAAGCTTCAAGTAGCATGGGAATGGTCCCATTTCAGTCACGGCGGAAACAGTGCGAACCACTCACACATAAGCATAGATGTTTACTAGGAGGGCAACATGGAAATTTAATGTGGTTGAGACAGCAGTCAGGATGGCAGGAGAGGACTTTGCAGAATAAAGGTCTTGCTTGTGTAGATGACCATGCAGTGAAGGGTCTAACAATCTTTCCCTGCTAGGACCTTATCAGCAATTAAAAATCTATCATACATCTATATAACATATGAACGTTTGCATCCAAATACACAAATACCAGTCAGTGCATTGGAATCTAACTTGAAGCAGTAGATGGCTGGGATCATGGCGGCATGAACAGGGGGTTGTACATTTGTTGAGGAACAATGAAAATTCTGGAAGCATGTGTGACATATGATGACAGACAAGAAAGGGATGTTCTAACCAGGAAGAACAGTGGCATCATCTCCACTGTGCTGTGTTGTCTAGGAATTCAGCACAACCAGGAGGGCAATCAAAAGGTTATTGTTACTGATGACATGTCATTGACAGTGTTGGTGAATCAAATTTCTAGCCTGCCACCAAACATCACTGTGATACAGAAGTGGCCAGAGAGACATTGTATGCAGCTCCTGAGCGTGCCCCTGTAGTACCCTGGATTAGTAGATGTTCCTACTATGCTTCTTATGGGATCTCGAGTTCCCTCAACCCTACTACACATCAGCTTGTACAGTCCCTACAATCCTAATTAAAGATAGTTTTCACACTCCTCTGAGGCACTGAACATGTGAGCCCTGCACAGCCCTCTGAGGGTGTACAGAAAGGTGTGGACTCCCTCACCCACACTCCAAGTTAGGCAAAGCAAGCCAGTTCAGATCTGAAAGTCATGTATTTGCACAGATTTAACAACTTAGGCACAGCCCTGGGCCACTCCAGCTACACAGATTCCAGAGGTGGGTGGCATTCAGTTGGCTTGGAAAGTGAGTGAAGCAAATATCTGTCTGTCTGCACCTGTCCTGGTCAATATATATGAGTCAATAGCATCATTATTAGGAAAATAAAATTAGGGCAGGGACTAGGATGGTCCTCCTACAACATCCAATCTGGTCTCTCTCATCATGGATATGAATCTTGTATATGATTACATGCCCAGATTTATCAGGCTCCACATGAAGATAATCTAGGATGTTTTTGCATGTTCTGTTCTTAATGTGACAGCTCCCAGAGCCTCCTGATCTGACGGTTAGGAACTTTCTAATTCTAGATTATTAAGTGCAGTCTTTCTTCTACCAATATTGTCATTTATAGGCAACAGTTGATGTCCTGCCATCCCTACTCTTGATAGTTTTCAACTTCTGGTCCATATCTCATTCTCCTGTTTTTGACAGATGGGCTAACATTATGTTCACTTGGTCTGCTTGAGTCAGAGGATGAATGTCTCTGGAACAGAGGTGAATCTACTAGTTAGCCTTTCTATTTTGTTTTGTTTTCCAACTACATCCTTCTTCCTCTTCTACCCTTCAGGTTCTTTTCCTAGATCCCAGCCTTAAAGAAAGGATGAAAATCCCCAGACATCCTCCTACAAACCGCTACACAAACCACTCTCGCTTGTTTGTTTTGGGCAAGTAGAGTGTTGCTTGCAAAAGCAGTTTTTCCTTGGGTCTTGTCTGTAACAGTCTTTCACAAGAAGCTGAATGTGCGCAGTTGTAGGCAGTAGCTTTGACAGTACATATGAAACCATCAGTAGGTCTTATACCACCTCCTGGCACATTTAAAGGAAAACAGCCGTAGGCATTTATCTGCTGCAATGTAAATCATCCCAGTATCTTGCAGACCTGAACAAAACCACTCCTGTTTTCTATCTCAACTAATTTCTTGTTATCTTTCTCAGCATGCTAAGAAAATCATACTAAGAAAGCATACTTTCTTTCCACTAATTTATTTATAGGCAACATGAGAAGTCTAGCAGAGAGACAGAACAGGATGGTATAGAACATGAGTCTTCACAGAGTCATCACACGCCTAGGAAATACTTTGTCCTGTTGCTTTCCTGACTTTTTTGACTTCTTCAGCTAATCTACTTCTACTGTCATGCCTGAGATCCCGCTTTCAAAGTAGACTCATTCATTAATTTGAGTTCAGACTGAGAGTTTTCTTCCTATCTTACAGTGAAACATTATCCTTTCTTTGCATTCTGAAACATGTCTTAGTTTACTGGAATCTCCTCAAAAGAAAGTACTGTGAAGTAAAAATTTACAGTTTATTACCTAGCCAGATGAAGAAAACCAAAACCAAACTGTTTGATGCTCTAAAAGGAGCAAATGTAAAATGTAAAATGGCAGTAAGAATTAATGTTTTGTTGTTGTTGTTTGGGTTTTTTTTAACGTTTAAGTGCTGAAGCAGGTAATTTATTGTGTTCTTCATCTTTATTACATCCACCTCAGAAAACAGATGGACAATACAAAATCCTGCAAAAGGGGCTGAACTTTGTCCTCTTGGACACAGCTCAGGAGGCACCAAAACAGTGTTTGTGACCATTCCTGCCAACACCTATAACTTCTGAGGATCAATGAGGCTGAAACTTGGTTTGGTCCTTCCATTCTCAAAATATGACAATATCTCAGAACATGTTTATCCTCTTCTGTGGCACATTTTCACATCTGATTGTAAAACAATGAAAAGATCAAAGGTACAAATGGAAATCTTCTGGATTTGGGCCCAGCTAAGTAGCTCTTGACACTTCTGATACAACTGTGAAGAACATCATACAGAAAACAGCCTGATAACAGATAAACAGTCTTCCCTAGCTTCAGGCATATAGTAACCCACATGTAAATGACCTTTCCTTTCTGGAGATTCAAATATTTCACACTACGTAGCCATGGTTTTAAAAACATATGGCACAATAAGTGATCAGCTTGATCTTTATGATTGCACCTCCCTCCCTTTTCCACAAAGATAAATAAATCACCTCTGCCTCAGACCCAGTCAGCAGCATTAACCAGTGTACTGTCAGGCACCAAGCTAGTGTGAGGATAGCAGCGTCATTAGTGTTTACAAGCAGGGATCACTTCATGTGAAATCCAACATCAGTGTTCTGCAGACTCGCAGAAGCAAATTGTGTACACTGCTTGCATTGAGCACTGCATTGCATGACACCTGCCTGTTCCCAGCAGCCTGTCCTTCAGAGAGCCTGGACTGCCCTATTGTACACAATCTCCTCAGAGAAGCACATTTGCTTCGTGACTCCTGTTTTCATCCAGTCTTTCAAAGACGGCAATTTTTGACTATTGAGCATCTCACAATACAACAGAAAAAGTATCACTTTGTTTTCATGCAGGGTCCAAGTTCAGTTTCCTGACACACTGCAGCTCTTCTCCTATGATCTCCAGGCCTTTGATGCATCTATCCTGGGATAACCATAATCTACAGTTACAATGTAGAAATAGGGTAGGGTGATCTATGGATTGTCTGCAAGACTAATCCATTTGGAGTATCAAGACTTCTGTCAGATGCTAAGGCTGATAGCATGCTGAATTGCTTCAGCCCTCTTTGACAGCTTTCTGAAATCTATTATTTATGAATGAAACAAGTGGCTGTTGAAGATGAGCCACCTTTTTTTGCTGACAGCCATGGTGGCCATGGAGCTGTGATGTGCACAGGCAGTAATTATTTCTATTTGGAAGGAATCTGATTTTCTGCAAACCCAGTTAAGAGAATCTGTTGCTATCACACATTTTTCTGTGAATAATCAATTCCAGTCTCTCTACCATCACTCAGTCGTGTCAAAACTGTGCTGAGCTGAATTTCTCTGCGTATCAGACTCGTCAACAGCAAATCAACAAAATGTCCCTTTTGTGCTTTTCCTCATTTCAAGTGTTCAGCTGAACAAATGGGCACGGCAAACTGCAAGTCTGATGATGACACAAAACTGGGAGGAGTGGCTGACACATCAGAAGGCTGTGCTGCCATCCAGCGAGACCTGGACAGGCTGGAGAGTTGGGCGGGGAGAAATTTAATGAAATGTAGCAAGGGCAAGTGCAGAGTCTTGCGGCTGGGAAAGAATAACCCCAGGTACCAGTATAGGTAGTTGGGGACTGACCTGTTGGAAAACAGTGTAGGGGAAAGGGACCTGGGGGTCCTGGTGGACAGCAGGATGACCATGAGCCAGCAATGTGCCCTTGTGGCCAAGAAGGCCAATGGCATCCTAGGGTGTATTAGAAGGGGTGTGGTTAGTAGGTCCAGAGAGGTTCTCCTCCCCTTCTACTCTGCCCAGGAGAGACCGCATCTGGAATATTGTTTCCAGTTCTGGGGCCCTCAGTTCAAGGACAGGGAACTGATGAAGGGTCCATCAGAGATCCACAAAGATGATTAAGGGAGTGGAGCATCTTGCTTATGATGAAAGGCTGAGGAAGCTGGGTCTCTTTAGCTTGGAGGAGACTGAGGGGTGACCTCATTAATGTTTATAAATATGTAAAGGATGAGTGTCAGGAGAATGGAATCAGGCTTGTCTCAGTGATGTCCAGTGATATGACAAGGGACAAAAGGTGCAAGCTGGAACATAGGAGGTTCCATGTAAATGTAAGGAGAAACTTTTTCATGTTGAGGGTGACAAAGCAGCGGAACAGGCTGCCCAAGGAGGTTGTGGTGTCTCCTTTGGAGACATTCAAAACGCCCCCTAGATGTGTTGCTGTGTGACCTAATTTAGGTGATCCTGCTCAGGCAGGGGGGTTCGACTAGATGATCTTTTGAGGTCCCTTCCAATCCCTACCATTCTGTGATTCTGTGAAACTGCAGCTGTATCGTATTTCTGGAATTGCTACTTCTTTCTTTGTCACAAGTTTATTACATAAACATACAGAAAAATCTGCTCTGGGACTTTCCAGTTAAGTACATATGACACTATCTGTGGTTCAATTCCTACCAGAAGCACTAGAAGAAGATTCTGAGGGAAGAAGAATAAATCATTTAGGGGCTACTTCTGCCAGGGACTTAATTCTACATCTCTTGGAACGGCTGAGAATAGGCATCCTTAACTCCTACAGAGTCTCTAGTAGTGGAATTATCTTCCCATACATCAATCATCAAATGAGTTATCAAGCAGACAAGCCTTGCTCTGATTCCTGCCATGTACTCTCTCACCTGTGACATCTATTGCAATTCTAAAATCAGCAGCCATCTAGATTTAGAGAAACAAATGTTGTTGGCAGTATAAATTCCTTATCTTTTTACATGCACCCACCTGTCTGTCAGCCTGAGAATCTAAACTCCATCATTTTAATCTTGTACATATGCTATGTAAAAAGTCGTTATTTATATCTGGAAACATACAAAAGCCTGGCTCAAAAAGGGTGGAGAGAACAGTGTGACAGACCTGTATTTCAACATATGTATGGCATTTCACTAAGTAAATCTTGATTGTTCCCTGCCACCTAATGGTGTACGTGAAAATTTACAAATCATCAAGACAATTCTCCAGTTATGATGTTTCTAATAGACTTTCATATATTCACGTAAATATAAAGAAAGATCAAGGTTATGGATAAAAATGTGTATTACTATTACTGGGTTTTGGTGAGATCCAGGCTGCCTAATTTAGTCTAAATTGTGGGTGTTAGTGAAGCTGTATTTCTACACTAAATGCCTGTGCTGCCTATGGGTGACTCCGAAAACCTGCTGCAAGATACTCTGTTCACCTAAATTGAATTTAGGCAGATTTGTCATATACCTACTTGAAACAATTCTTTATATAAAAAGTAGAAAGAATAAGTGTACAACGTTGCCGCAACATAGTTGTTTTTTGAATGAGGCACAAATATATTGAACTGATCTTAGATTTCCCCGGAGCCATACTAACTACACGAGTGTTAAGCATGACTGCTTTGAGCAGTAACCAACAGAATTTGCAGGTATTCTGTGGTAATGAGAATCTTTAGGCAAAAGAGAACATAGAAAAGCACACTCTTTTAATGTTAGAATTAAAGATGCACCTACGCATATTTTGCTGCGATGAAGAAAAAGGATTGGGTGAAGGAGAAAAGAAATAATAATACATACCACAACTAGGTCCCTTATTTTAAGATGGCTGCTGGTGGGTGACTGCATTGGTGCAGACACCAGTGCCACACTGACTGCAGCACTAGAATCTGAACACAATCCAATACCTGAAACTTTTGTACATTAGCCTAGGAAAAAAAAATTACCTAGAACGCTCTCTAACTGCAAAGATGGTCAGACTAAAAGGGACAGGTACATAGAAGGTAAAAAAGATGTCATTTGGATTAAATTTAGGACAACTGGCAGTAGATATGGGGTTTTGCTAATATATAATAAGTAGCATAGGTGTCCCTAGAGTACAATCTATTTTTGGGTAGCTTTGGCTATTCACACCCTGAATACAGTTCTTTTGAAACTTCTCCTGTCTGAAAGCAATGCATTGTGGGCCTGGATACTGCACTGCATTGAGCAATACTGCCTCTCTGGCTATTGATACTACAACAAATGGACTGCCCTGACCTTAAACCGTGACACCAATGCATAGAAATTGATGCCTCCACATTAAAAAGTCTAAATTTTACAACTGTATGGCAGGAGTACAACTTTTACTTGTTCATTTGCTGGTAGAGTACAAATTCTGTATGCTTAATTTCCAAAATTAGTATTTACATGATGGGGTGAGATTTACTATTTTTGTAACTGATCACAGCTCTCACTGATCAGCAGTACAAGGTCAGTCTGTGAACAGAATCTCAAACACTGATTTAATCCCCTGGAACATGTTGCTTGGTACATGGTTATCTCTAGAGCCGTACCTGCCTGCAGCTGGCAGAACGCTGTGGGAATCTGTAGGGAACTCATGTGATCCAAATGTGACTTCCTTAGATCACATGACCACTACTTAAGGCCAAATAAATGGAATAATATTGTATCTTCTGATAAAAGATAATTTATGGACAGTGGATTTTCCTTTCTATCTCCTTTTGTAACACACTTCTACCTGTACACATGGTAAGGTTTACAGATTATTATATAAATCAGAGCTAATGCTATCAGTATGAATAAAATAAGCAGACAGTCCTCTAATAAAAATAATGACAGCAAAAATACAGAATTGTGCTTCAGACTTACCTATATATAGACAGCAAAATGCTTCATAAAGGGAGATCATTTAAACAGCTACGGGAACTGCACTGTGCTCTAGGGGATTGACTAACCATGGTGAGACAATGACGCTTTGGCTCACTGAGTTCCTGGCACAAGTTGATCCTTTTTTTATCTTCCACTGAACACAACTGTACTATAAACAGGCATCAAAACTGACCAGTATACTGTAGTATATTATCAAAATACCGGAGAGGCATTGCAGTATGTTTTATATATGACCTACTGGATGGATATGTTTTATCCCAAGAATCCTGAATACAGGACTTCTGTATATTTTCTTTCTGAACACTGCTTATAATGTCAGTTGTACACACATACATATATGAAGAATTCATCCCGCCACTCATTTCTGAATCTGATTGAGATCTTTTGGCATACTTTCCTAGTTGGTCAAATAGCAATTCTCAGTTACTAGTGAACAAAACCAGGTGTTTTAGAACTGCAAGGTATTAATATGATTATTTCAGCATAACGTCCCCCAGGTGTTTTGGTATTAAGATAACTTTTGTTTGAGCATAGTACATACTCTACAAAGATACCTACTTATTATCTGAAGAATGGAAGTGAGGAGAATCCAACATGTTCTTAGGTAAATTGTTCCTACATTTAATTATACTCAAAATAAAAACGTGTCCTTATTCCTTGTACAAACTGGATTTCATTACAACTTATTTTGCGCTTGAATTATGAGCTGCCAACTATTAGAAATCATTTCTCTATACAGGTATTTCTAGACTGAGTCACAGTAGAAGATAAAGTTAAGTATGCTCTGGGGTTTCAAAGCAATTAAAACTGATTGAATTAAACAGAGGAGAGTATAATTCTCTTCCCAAAATTATGAAACACTGAAACATCTTATAAAAAAAGATGATACATGTCTCTCTGGATAGACACCCCTCTTTCTAGCATGGCTTCATTTAATGTTAGGAATTACTCATATCATTTAAGTATAGGATTATCTTTAACTCAAGGGTGATGATTCTGATGAAGTGTTTATAAAAAGCAGCTGGGGATGAAATCCTCAGTTACTATTCTAGACTAAGTGGGAAGCACTGTCTTAACACAGAGGTGGGTGATACGGCAGAAGGAACTGTATGATTTCTGACCCTATGCGCAAATGAGTGCAAAACTACTCCATTAAAGCTTCTTTTCCCCCTTTTTCCTGCTCTCTGCCAGACGTCACTGTTCCAGATACAGGGCTCCTGATATGCTTTCTATTAGTCTAAAAGAATTTCTCTGCTAAACTGCAAGATGGTCCCTGGCATTTATGCTACGTAAGATGAAACCATTCACTTCTAAGTCCATTTGCTCAAAACCGTTACTGCTCTGCTCTTGTTCAGTTTGTCTTACTTGTTCCTAGGGGTAAGACTACCCTTTCTATTCACATGTCTAATCTGTACAGGACTGATAATAACAACACCCAGGCCAAATGCTACATACTCTTCTTTCCACTGTGCACTTTAGAAGACAGTTCCCCAGTTACACATACCCAAGAAAGAGATGACTGTCCCTAACCAGCAAAATAACCTATTTGTATGGGTGAGAAAGTAGGGATGGGAGAAAAAAACAGCTCTAAAGCAACAATAAATCACATTAAAAAAAAAAAAAAAAAGAAGGATAGAGCAGGTCATAATTAGGGTAGGAGGAGTACAGAAGACAGTAAAGGAAGCAAGGAAACAGCTGTAGTGCAAAGACACTGTAGTGTGACAAAAGTGCTTACTAGCAGCTCCTATAAGGGGGTAAATCAGCTAATCGACTGTTGGGGTGGAGAACATGCTACACGATTCCTGCAATGAGCAGCGAGGAAAACGTACAGCAACATTATACCATGACAGACAGAACTGACAAGAAAACAACAGTGCAATTATGCTGAAAGGAATGCAACAGAGATCACCTGATGCTTCATCATTTACAGAGATGTATTTTATATAAAGCAACACTTATTGGTACGTGTGACAAGCATAAAAGTCATCTAAGGTTCAGCTGCAAGTAAATTCCAAAACTTGAGAGATTTTGGAGTAGAACACTAGACACGGAGCTAAATGCTCATGTCAGAGTCAAATACTTGCAATTTGCTCACAATTAGATCCACATCAAGCAGAGGTAACAACATGGACTTCAAAGAATTTACATCTGATTAATGCTGGCATAAACATGGGCGTAATCTGGTCCATGCCAGTAGGGTCTGCAGTCATGATCAGATCCTCATTAATTGCTCTGCATGATTATTCAGAAATAATAGTAATGGCTGTCAATAACAGTAAGAATGCACAGAATGACTGATACACACAGAATGGGGAAATGACTGATACACACAGATGGGGAATGTAGCTGATTTCGGTTCTTTAAAGTCTGCTGTATGGATTTAACAGAAGTGGCCCTAAGTTACTGAGAAATGTCCAAATGATGAAGCTGTTTTCAAAATGTAATTGAAGTTGCTGCAGTATCATAACATATACCAGGAACAATGTGGCCATAATGGTTACCACACCAGAGGTGGAAAGGTACAAATTCTAGGACTCATCTCCACTAACATACTGGCTGGCCGAAGTATAAATACAACTATTTAAATAATAAACTTGGATATTTGTAATCTCTTATACTATTAGCCATAAAGTTATGTATCAATTTGATGGTTATATTTGCTATATACTAAACATCTGCAAATATTTATGTTTTGCATGCCAGTGGAGTTGGAAGTGATGTCAACATTTGACATTTACAAGCCTCTTTCATTGGAGAAATTGCTTTTCTATTTTTGTTAAAATTCTCACCCCCTTCAGATGCTCATTAGTATTTTTAATTCCATGGAATATACTGCCACGGGCACTGCTGTCACCGCCACAGCCACCACTGTCAACGCCGCTGCCACCGCCACAGACGCCCCAAAGGACCCGGCGCTCCCTCCACGCGCCCAGACGTTACGGCGCACGCGCACCACCCGCGCACGCCCACATGGCGTGCTTCACTCCCCCGCGTGCCGAGCACATAGCCCCGCCCCCTCACCTGACTCCCTTCCCTAAGCGCGTGACTTCCGCGCACGCGCGGTAACTCCTCCCACTCCCTCCGCCCACCGCACGGCGGCTCCCGTTTGGTCCGCGCTCCACCCACAGCACGGCGGCTGCTGATTGGTCCCCGTTCGGCCCACAGAACGGCGGCTGCAGATGGGCC
>JANHFX010008871.1:0-29118 GCA_027560015.1 Chloroceryle amazona
CCACTTCCCCCCCCCCTGGCCCCCCCCCCGCCCCTGCCGCGCTCCCCCCCTGCGCCTCCTCCTTCGCAAGCCCCCGCGCGCCCAGACGGCCCCCGGGCCGCGAGAGCTGCCTCGCGCTCGGACGGTTGGCTCTCGGCGGGCTCGTGCTCCGGGCGGGGAGGGGGCGGCAGCCGCTGCTCTGGCGACTCCCCCGCCCCGGCCGCCTCTGCACCAGAGCCGCCGGCTCCGGGCCGGTACCGCCGCTCCCCGGGCGAAAGGGAAACCTCCCGACAGCCCCTCAACACCGAGACCGGCCGCTCCGCCGCGGGCCGGGCCCGAAGCAGCTGAGCCCGCCGAGGGCCCATTACAGTAAATTTAAATCTCGCGCCGTTGCTCTGGCAACGCCCAGGTCTCGGCCGCCTCTGCCGCCAGAGCAGTCGGCTCGTGGCCGGTCTCTGCACTCCCCTTAGGGGAACCCTGAACGCCGAGGAACACGGGAGGAAATGATCTGCCCTGCAATAGTAAGATGCTACCAGTTTTTTCCTCCGTTGTTCTGTATCCCAAAGATATTGTTCAATGCGGTCATAAACTGTCTGTACACTATGGCAAAAATTAGGATGGAGCTAAAATTGCATGGGAATATTCACACAGGACCCATTAACATTAAAGCTTTGATCCGTTTTTAAAGTTTTTTTTAATTTTCTGATTATACTAAATGCAATTTGCATTCAAACACAAGTGGCAAAAACTTTTCAACTTTACTTTCTGCTTTCCTCAACCTGAATCTTCCCTAGTGCTGACCACTGTATAGCCAGGTGACTAAGAAAGGCTGCCACGTTACTTCCTTTTGTGGGGACAAAATCCAGGAAATCCTTTTGTCATTGAGAGGATTCTCTCCATACAGCCCTTCTGACCATTGCTATACACTTCAACTGAAATTAGACACCACGAAGTTCAGTCAAAGTGGGCGGCTGCTGAGATTAATAGGTGAGAAGTAGTACAGAATGAGTTGTAAACCAGACTCTCCTGTTCAGGACCCAGTTGAGCTCTGCTCAAACTGCATCATCACTTGTGAAATAGTATCAAATAGAGTCTGTTGGTTCTACTGACAGTTTAAGGTTAGCTATCACTACCTGGAGGTTTGTATACCAGCTTCAACTTTCCACTGTTAAAAGAGATGCCTTTTACAACCGTGCATCAGATTTATGCTTTCGCATAATTAGTCTGCTCGTCTTCTTGCCAGGAAAAATGAAAGCAGAGCACAAGAGGGATATATGAACCCTAAGAATGAGGGAGGGATGACTGCACAGCTAAGTGTTCATTGTCCCATGCTGTATGGCTGTGCCAAATGAGATGGAAGGGAGCTACTATCTAAAGCACCCTAACTCCTTATGGTTGCTCTGTGCTTGCATAGCACTTCAGCAAAGGGCAAAAGAATAGTGAAGCAAATGAACCACATGAAAGAAGAGAGTAAAAAAGGTATAGTTTCGAGTAGAGGTAATTAGAGTTGATTAGCAACATAAATTGCAACATTGAATGAGGATGGCTTCCAGAATTCAAGTTAATACACAGAGTGCTGAATGCTGATCAGAGGTCAGTGTAGGAACAATGGATTTTAGCTGGTAGTCCTTTATCCTGAGGTCCATGGATTGCTTTTAAATACCTGCAGAACGTCTCTATTAGAAACATGGTGGTAATCCAGTTAACCAAGGCCTGTATATCCACTAGAAAGGCTTTAGGGATCTGAAAAACAAAAAATGAAAGCCAGTATCATCCAAATATCAAGACATACTGAATCCTTGCTGTTATAGGTAATGGGGATATAGTAATGGTGCACATTGAGGGAACATGATATGAAGGAATTTTAAAACCAGATAAACTTTTATTTGCCCTTTGTCATGAGACAAGAATAATGAGACAGTAGATGAAACTGAAAGGAAATAAATTCAAACTGATAAAAGTGAGTATCTTTTTATGCTATGCATAATTAATCAGTCAAACCCACTGCTATAAGATTTTACTGAGACATAAGAGTTCAGAAAGAAAAACAGGCATTTATAAGGATAATGAGAACATCTTTAGATAAGATGAAAAAAAATAAGAAGGATATAAAGAGTAATGTTTCATGACATAAATCAAGCACTAGCTTAATGTGGAAGGCATGAAAAGGACATAGAATAGGAACAGTTTAGTGTTCATTATGAGACTGATCCATTGTCCTGAGCATGCAGGAGGTCCTCTCATGCGTTTGATGTATTTTATTTGTCAAACCTTCTTGGTTCATAACCTCCAGATCTACAAAGCACAGACTGTAAGAGACACAACAGATGTTAACAAGTAGAAAATATTTGGGCATAGAATAAGGAAGAAATTGACAACAGTGGAACAGGGAAAGCCTAGACTTCAGTGGCCTCATTCTTTCTGCAGTAGTGAGATTGCAAAAGGCGTGAATTTTAGCGTAGCTGAAGTTTAGATTCTTCAGCCTTCTGTTTCTGCCTCAGTGGATTCTGCTTCCATCAGCATGAATGGGATTGGAATAAGGCCTCAGGGCAAGCATTTAGCATAGATTTACAAACTACGGTTTTATTTAAGCAACTTCTCTGGGGGTATTGACTGGTAAACCCTGGGAACAAAACACCCTTGCCTGTATATTTTTTAAACGTCAGCTTTTCTTATATCACATGGTGGAACTTACCTGCTTAGGAAATGATTATTTGAGTTCTGATTTGCAGGATAATGAATCACTGGGTTACACACCTTTTAAGAGTGTTGCATTTGCATTAGGGGATGCTAGAGCTGTAGAAGAGAAAGCTAGGCCAGAATTTTCTCTCAGAGATAGATGTGAGGTTCAACATTAGTTGGTAGGTTTTCATTCTTTCACATTTTTCTGTTTGAGATTCCAGCTGTGGCCTAAAATGAGGGCGATTAGACTTGTGGATTAAAGCTATATTTAAGCACTTGACTTCTGAGAAGACCAGGAATGCTGTATGGGAAGCCCGTGGACAAGAGTTTAAGAAGGTATTGGACATGTACATGCAATAGTAGGAGGCAAGCAGACACACAGCTCAATGGGTACAGACAGGAAGGTCTGATGTTTGCAATCTATTGGGGGTGAGGGAGGTCTGGTACTAGAGCTGCAACTGAGTGTTAGCTATGTGAAGGAAGAATGATGAGTTGCTTGGTAGAAAGGAAGGAAAACAATATCTGGAGAGAGAAGTAGTACCGGCAGAACATATGCACCACTGGCTAACTGCAGAAAGAATGTACACGTCAATACTGGAAGAAATGGTATTAGGATGTTCCTAGTATTTCCTGAATTGTTGCTGTCTTCAGGCACAAAGGGAGACAGAGAAAACAGGAGTCTCTGGAGCTGCTCAGCCCCATTTTGCAAACCACAGGCATGAAAAGTGAGCCACCCAAAATTTCAGTCTGCTATGATTCATTCCTCTTTAACTTTGATATGTGACTTGATGTATCACAATGTGCTTTACAATATCCAGTGTGAGAACAAGATACCTAATCTAGGACATCTGGATGGTGGGTTAGACAAATCTTTTAAAAAATAATTTATATTCAGAATAGGCCATATTTTGGGTCACTGACCTCCCCATCTGCCGCAAGTGTTAGTACCCTTCTCATGAGCAAACTGAGGAGCTTTTAGCTCCACAACTGTCTCAGATCTCAGAATAAGAAGCTGGAAGGCAGATGTGGGTTTTGATCCCTCACTTTAAATGTAATCCAGCCTAACTGGATTGCACATGTGTGAGTTCACATGCTGTATACAGAATGGATGGTCTTTCAGGTGTTACCTCCTTTTGTTATGTCATTACTCCTTCCAGAGCTGTGACTCCTTTTTCCACTGACCAAACTCTGACAGGTTAAAAAAAGGTGAAGTCTTCGAACAGTTTTTTTTCCCACTTGGGGAAATTTTCTCACTCTTAACATTTCTCACTCTAACATCTTACTGTGCACAGTGTTCTTATATAATACTGTAGATCCTTGGGAGGTAGGAAGGCTGGGTTTTTATTTTCATCTGTTGCTGTTTCAAAGGTAAACAGTTTGTTCAGTATTTTCTGTGTTGTGTTGAAAATCATTCTTTTCTCATGGAGAATAGATGTAGTATAACTGTCCATGTACGTATATCTTTGAGTAAATGTATATGTGCATATGTAGAATTACTGCTGTGAACAACTACCTGTTCGATCAACTCTTTCCTTTCTTTTTATCTCTTTGAGCCATCAGTGTCACATTGGGATATGACTAACAAGCTCCACACACAGAAGCAATATTTTATCTCTAGAGTTATTTATCAAAGAATTTTGTTCCTTGCAAAGTGGTCACAGCAACCACACAACAGCATTAGGCAGTATACATGATTAAAATGTTTTTGCTAGTAGAATATATTTATCTGACTTTTTTCTTTTTTTTTCTAAGGGATTTGAGAGCAGCCCTTTTTCTTAACTTTAGTCAAAATGTAATCACTCTCTATTTCTATCCAAATGTGCATGTATTGTTCTTAGGGTATTTTTCACCGATAAAGAGCTTCTCTGTTTTTTTCTCTGCTTATCTTGCAATATGAAGAACCTGTTATTGTTTACTACTGAATAGCAGAGATAATACCCAATTTCTACACTTTCAAGTGGAGCTTTGTCTTGTATCCAGTGAGTAGAATAAGATATACACCACAACAGGTTTCCACATACCTTTAGCTACAATTTTTCCACCCGCTCACATAGTTACATGTAATACTGATGGAGAGCTGTGAGGAAGGAAGAATACTGAAATTAAAGCCAACAAAGCAAAGCACCTCCTCCCCCCAAAATCAAGCCCTGTCTTACTGCCTTTCCTCCACCTTTCTGATAATTATGAATGAGTAACATATACTAAAAACAGAGGCTTCCATTTCAGAGAAAGCAACATGCCCAACATTTTCCGTGTTCTTTCTAAGGGGTCAGTGACCTTAAAAATAAATCAAAATCCATTATCTAACAGTTGAGGTACCGAAGGTTTGAATTTAGCAGGGTCAGATGCGGTCCTGCTTGGAAAGAGGGAGAAATAATATTCTCCCTGCGTTCTTCCATAACTTCATGTGTTCATGCTAGGGTAGGACGAGCTAGTACAGGAAATTCCTATTCCCTTGGTGTTTCTGAGAAGGGGAGGGAGGAAACAGCAAAACAATCTAAGTTGAAAATTAGCCTGTTGCTTCTGAAATAAAGGGGTGGCTGGTGGCTTCCATTCCTACATAAGAATAATTGACTTAGAAGGATCTCATGACGTGTGGTGCTGTATGGATGTATTCATGAGGTATTGCAGCTTGCTTGCCACCTAAGTGCACAGTTTAGTCTTCTGTGCAGTGTCTTATGTAAAATTTTGGCATTTGTCTCCATCCAGACCAGTCCCAGACACAAAAATCATTACTATGTATGTCCTTGTTGGCAATCACAGCAGGGAGGCTAAAGGCTGTATCACAGAATGACAGCATGGCTGGTGTTGGAAGGCACCTCTAGAGGTTATCTGGTCCAGTGCCCCTGTTTAGGGCCACCTAGAACCTCTTATCCAGGACCACATCCAGGTGGCTTTTGAATATCTCCAAGGATGGAGATTCCATAACCTTTCTGGGAAACCTGTGCCAGTGTTCATACACCCTTACAGTAAAAAAAGTTCAGATGGAGACTCCTGCACTTCAGCTTGTTCCCACTACCTCCTGTTCTGTGACCAGGCACAACTGAAAAGAGCCTGTTTCCATCCTCTTTGCACCCCACCTTCAGGCGTTTGTAGACATTGATAGGATCTCACCTGAGCCTTCTCTTCTCCAGGCTGAATAGTCCCAGGTCTCTCAGCTCTTCCTCACAGGTGAGATAATCCAGTGCCTTGATCTATTTCATGGTGTGCCCTTCATGGTGTCCCTTCAAGAGGGACACTCTTCAGTAAGTCCCTGTCTCTCTCAGAAGCCCAGAACTAGATACAGCACTCCAGGTATGGCCTCATCAGTGCTGAGCAGAGATAAAGGATCACCTTCTTTAACCTGCTGACAACACTCCTCCTAATGTAGACCAGGACATCAGGATACATGATGGTTAAGATTTGTTGTGACCTCTCACCCACAACACTGGCCTCTTCTGAACTGGGATGCTGGCAGACTTGCATACCCAAAGCCTGGACTACATTGTCTGTATAACAGACAATGTATAAGCACAAACATCAGGTTTTTGGCTTGTCAGCCCAATGTCTGTTCAGATCTATGCTCTTTTTCCTCCTTTTCAATAGGAAGGTAGAACGTTGGCAATGACAGTTCACACAAACTCGGTATCTTCACCCCCACTGGGTCTGCACACATGAAACAGCAGGAATGGTGCCAAAAATAAATCTGGCACAGCAGATGAAACCAGCTGCTATTGTCCAAATGGTATTAGAGTAATTCTCATTCCTGCTATAATACCCCCTAGTCTAAGGCACTTACATATTTAAACCCTGAAGTTCTTACCATAGAATGCAACAGCCCAATATAGAAAAAAATACAAAGGGATTTTCTGTGTTTCTTTTGTTTTATTTTGGTGGGTAATTAAATAGATTGAATGAATTGTACATATCTAATCTGGAAAGATGACACAAACAAGCAATTTTTTTTTTTCTGGAATACCTCTTATGGTAGCATTGGCACATACTGCCATTTAGTTTCCTTCTGTAATGTCTTTGTTTCTTTCTTATCTGTTCTTCTTGGTAAAAGAATCATTCACACCTACATATAAAGCATACTGACTCAGCTAACACAGCACCCAAAAATCATGGACTTCTGCAAATTAATGCAAGTGTGAAATGACCTCAGCCTGGTCTGTAGCTCACACATTGAACAGAAGCCATGCCTGACATTTTTTTCTCTCCTAGTGTAGCCCATGGTAAATTAAACACCAGCAAAAACCTTGCTGATTAATTTAAATTGGCTATATTTTCTTGTGAAACTGAAGCTTTCATCCAGTCTCTGATCAAGCAGATATGGAACAGAATTTATAAAGGATGCTAGACCTGATGTAAAAAAAAGCAAAAAACCCATTTCTTGTCCTTACTGGCTATTCAACACAGGATAGATAGAGTATAAATTTACCTTATCTGGGAAACTCCCGTTTGCCCCAGGGTGTGTAATCCCCAGGGTGTGAGAAGACAGAAATTACAATTTTTCTTCAAATCTTTTTGTTCCTATGATAGCTTGCTCATGTAGTGGAAAACCAAAGCAAACCAAGCCCTTAGACTAAGTAAAACTTTAATATGACTGTATTAAGCATCACAAGCAATGATAAATATGACTTACCAGGGAACATCCATTTAGCCACTTCTGCCATGGTGTCCTTGAACATCAAGTAGTTGCTTTCTTCACTTTTCATCATCACTCAAACATTTTTTGTTGTACCGGTGCCTGTAATCAATCTGTCATTCAAAATGTTGCAATCACATTCTACAGATTATGTACCTAATACAAATGCACTAAAACCCAGCACATGCATTTTACATAATCAATTGATATTTAATTAACACACAATTACTGTCCTAATACTGAATCAAATCCTCTTAAAGTGTGACCATAATTCCCACTAGAGTGGTAATGTCCTGAGAGTGAAAGAAATACCCTGTGATAGTTAGAAGAGTATTGTAATTTATAGTTTTTGTCAAGAGATTAAGCAATTCCAGAATCTATTACACATGAAAAATGCACTTTAGAACAGAAAAGACTTATGATTCCTCCTTCCTATCCTTTAAAATATATTTTAGTGCTATATATTGGTTTTAATAAACACATTATCTCAACATTCTTTCCAACTAATGTACATAAAACTTCTGTATAGTACATTTTATCAAATATGACACAGAAAACTGCTTAGGGAAAATGATGCAAACTCAATTTCTGCCAAGTCTTATTATGAAAATATAGCACAATTATTAGCTATAATGACCAAAAAAAAAACATTTTCAGGAGACATTTACTTTAATTTTGCAGAGAGAAATGGCTTGGAGAGTCCTAATAAAAATAAATTCAAGGAACAGTCCCTGTTTTCTATTTGACAGAAGTCAAATCCTTATAATTGGTTATTTCATGAATAAAATAATGAACTATAATACAAATGGTCTAATTTTTTACTTTGTCAAGCCTCAGTCAGAATGCACAGAAAAAGAGAACAGATTTAAGATCAGAATAACGGTTGTTCTGTGTTCAAGCAAGATTTAACCAATCCCAGAATTTTGAGTCCAGCAGGTCTGTCGATGAAGTGTATGTATTCAGCTCAACACGTGGTGGCACTTCCTGGGATAGCATCCAGCTTCTTCCAGGGTGGGGTTACCCCACTGGGAATGTATGTCTTTCATATTTAGCAGGTTTTTCACTAGCTTTCCACCCCCCAATAACTTTCTGATTTGTCAATGCCTTTATAAACCTAGCAATTCAAATCTCCTGAGACAAAGATTGCAATGATCTAATTACAGTGAATAAAAAAGTATGTGCATTTGTTTAGTTTCACCACCCAATCATAGCATGGAATTAAACTCTAGTCTTTTTGCTTTGTTACATTGGATACGGTTTTATATACTTTTGGTATCTGCACTTTTAATAGCATGATTTCAGTGAGGTGCTGAACACCAGATCTAAAAACTGATTAATTCAATTGCAAAAGATTTTGTATTGTGTTTGTATTGAGTAGGATATACATAGTTTATACAAGTTTTGTAGTACTTCACAAAGCCAGGGAAATTCCATGTTGCTGCTGCTGTTCCACATCTCTCCTACAGAGCAAAACCTCTTCTGATTCAGAGATTCATATGGTTTTGTGATAGCACATCTACTAGAAAAAACAAAAAGAGAGTATAGATAGGTATCAAACTCAGAGGCAGAACCTGACATACATAAATCAATAGTTTCTACTACCAGAGTCAGGGTTGCATTTAATGTGTTTGGTTTTTTTGTGCAAAATGTTATATAAAAATGTCTGTGCCAGTATTTGCACAATAGCTCTGTGCCCCTCCAGCTGGCAGACAAACATTTTCTCTATTGAATTACTGTGTTTCTTATATATATTGTTTCTCATGCATATGTTTGTGCTTATATGTCTGTATTTATATGCATACATATTTGCAAATACACACATGTAACCCTTTCCCCTATGTGGACAATTGAGGTCCAGAAATAAAAATGTGTGTGTAAGTGAGAAACACTATCACCAGTTATTCTCTGGAGGCTTTTATCTGAAGTGCTCCTTTTGTATCCTGTCCCCATCAGGTCCTTACAAGATTTTGTATTTTTCAATCTCATCTCCTACAGAAATAGCTCTGTGTGATGATCACACCTAAATCTTTAGCATCAGTTGCTTAGTTTCAACTGTATTTTGCAGTGGAAGGTATCCAATAGCTAATTAGGTTTTCTACAGTTTTGCAAAAACAGTCATGGCCAAATAAAGAAAGAAAATCTTAACCATTTTCTGACAGGAGAAAAGATGCAGCAGGAAGCTGAGCGTTATCAGACATGTGACAGCCAACCTGGAACGGAGGATAAATGCTTTTAATCATAGGAGAGGTTTAGCTGGATCTTATTCTTTCTTAAACTCCGAAGTTGCTCAAATTTGCACAAATATATTGAAAAATGATGCTTCCCATTCTGGTGGGACAAGCATGCTTTTTGTCATGAAAGACTATTAAACCCAAATATATATGTGTTATATACACACACACGTATGCCCAGACCCATAAATGCACATTCATGTATATGCGTAGAGGGAGACTTCGAGGCTTTATTCCCTGTTCATCTCATGCTACTAATAAGTTTATGGCTATTTAGATCATTTTGGTGAGTCATGATAGAAAAACTTTTGTCTGTCAACATCATGATAGAAGTACTTTTGTCTTGCAAACTGGTAATATAAAGCTCACCTCTTGGCACATTTAAGAAAAAAACAGAGTAGTAGCATTAATAAAACAGCTGACTGCATAGAATCCCAGACTCGATTAACGTATTTTATTTATTAGTCTCCCCAGTTTATATATATATATTTTTTTAAGTCATGTTTATACTACTTAACTACATCAGCTATATTGGAAATGCATTCCATCTCTCAACACTTTCATCTAATAAATTGCTTTCTGAGTTCTCATATGTATGTATTTTTTCTGTCATTTAAACTGCATTCTGGTTGGTCTGAAATCACAGTGATAATCAACCTTAACTTTGAGGAGCATTATAGATAATACGAATTTTCCTTTGAATAGATTCATGCTAAATTTGAAGCCTGAGCAATTTAAAAAACTGATTTTTGTGATATTTTAATATGAAATCTCCATGTATCCTTTAACTGTTGAGTTAATACAGACAACTCTATAATACTTTTTCTACTGTGGTATCTGAGTGTCTTCCAGTAGTGTCTTAAGCAATGACTTACCCTGTCTTAGGTGTTGATGTTTTATTTCTTTCATGTATATGATGTACTATACTCTTGAAGACGAGGTCACAAAGGCCATTGTGAATGCAGAAAAGTAGGGGAAGTTGGTGGTGACTTTTACATCTCCTCAGAATAAGCCCAGAAAAATAGCTGTCCTTCTTTTCTGAAAACGCTAGTTAACTGCAGTAGAATGTTTCATTATGCTCACTGGTGTTTGATTTTTTTTCCCCTCATGTAACTCATTTTGGAACTTGAAGGAATCTTAGAGACTTAGCTTTCTGGAGATCTTAAACAAATATTTTATAGAATAAGTGGTTGGATATATTTGATGATATTCTGTGGTGCTTTGGAAGCATACAGATTCATTTAGTTTTCTGTGGGATATGTCATCTGGTTAAAAAGCAGCAGTTTCATGTGTATTTAAAATGTCATTTTTGTTGTTTCTTAGTCACAAACTAGGCCATCTATTTTATAATGACAATGAACTCGGCAACAGCACGCTCTGTGGATAACCATTGTGCTATTTTCATTCGATTTATAAGCTGGAAGTCAAGCAAAATGAGACATTCAATGTTCAGATAATAAGACTGAAACCACATGAAGGCTTTACTTCTTTTCTTATTGAATATCATTGAACTATATAAAATCTTTAGCCTCTAGAAAGTAGAACAACTAATTAAGCTAAACACAAAATTCTAACAGAACACAGTAAAAAAAAAAAATAATACTCTGACCATGTCAGAATTACAATATTTGTATTTTTATTGCTGTTTGTAAGCAAGAGTGATTTTCCGTGGACATGGTTTAAGCAATCCAATCTTTTCCTTCAGTTAAAACTTGTTATCTTCTGTTCAGTTTTTAAACAATAACTGGTATTTGTGGCTAAAAATTTAAATTTTGCTCTCTTTTTTTTACTAAGTTTATAACACTGAATCACACGATTTCTGACAAATGTAAACATCTCACAATTTGACTTAGATTTTTGGCTCTTTTCCAGTGCACATGTTCTATTTTAGGTGTCACACTGGAGAAAAACAGTTTCTGCAAGAAATATCCAGCCAAGTACACTACCTTATTCCCAGCTGCTAAATGTTGATTCTTTCTTATCTGTATATCAGATTGTTGTTTAAAACAATGGCCTAGGGAATTATCAGCAAACTTCATTTTCTGTTATACACTAATATTATCCATGGGAGCCAATTATTGAAAGTGTTATGAACAGATGGTGCACTAAAGAAATAAGAAGTAGTGTTCAATAATGTAACATAATGGGCCAGTACACTACATAGCAATGTTAACAAATCTTCCACCTATTTGACACCTGAGGAATAAAATTTACTTATTACTACAGTAGTGAATCTATATTTGGGTGGAGAAACACTGCTTTTCATTAAAATGCCTTTTTTTTTGAATCTTACTGTAACAGATATTATTTTCCTGGCTTTGGAGGACACTTAGAGATGTCTGCAAGCATATGTAAGCATTCATGGAGGAGAGAGTTCATATAAGGATTTTCTGTTTTCTTATCTTCTTCTGCAGTCCTTTAAGCCAGAAGTTTATGATAAAACAGTTATAAACCTTCTACCACAAAATGAGTTTCAATCCTAGTTTTTTTTTTTTCATTTGAAGTTACAAGTAAAAATGGCTGAGCTGGTCTTCACAGTTCTGAGTACACAAATTATCCCACTGAATTTTAATCTCTCTGAGTGAAACTAGTCAAAAAAAGTCACGGCCAGCTGATGGGGAATATACCCACTTTTAAACTGATTAATTTAGACATTAAGTAAAATGCATTTTTAGAAGACCTCCTCCACTAGTTTGACATCTCTAACTTGGCTCTGACTTGGCTGTCACCCAGCTGTCATTCATGCCACACATAGTAGACACTTAGTGTGGAATCCACTTAGTGTGGAATCCACCGCTTTCATTATATTTTCCTTTAAGGTCCAAGTGACTTCCCACGCCATAGTACTAGGAAGCTATAGATTCCTGTAATGATGGATTTGTATTTCATAAATAGAAATATGAGACAAGACCTTTAAAACAACAGCCTTCATAATGCCTTTGAGTCCATGTTTAACTACCTTTTGCATTTTCCTGAGAGCTGACTTTGAACTAATAGCTTAAAAAGAGCTCAAAGGGAAGGAATGGACTTCCCAGGAGGACTAGAACATTTCTCAGATATCTATCCCATAGATTAAACAACAACATTAAGGGACTGTTTTAATAGGATTAAGTATTTCCATTTTTGATCAAAATCTAGGAAACTAATAAAAATATGATGCCAAGCTGAAGGAATGTCACTGCTTCTAATCAACTGACATTTGAGACCAAGGTTTAAGTTGCAAGTGGTATGAAGAAAGACCATTTAATTTTATCCAAATCTATTCAGCCATCCAGAACTGCTAAATACCATCAGATATCTCCTTCCACCCAGTAATACAGTTTCTTTGCTGCAGGAATAGTGATGGTTTGGATTCAAGTTAAATCTCAAATATACAGAAAGCATTTCTTAAACTCATGAACCTCTTAAACACATTGTGCCGTTGCCTGTTATATAGTAGCATGTCTAATGCAGGATCAGTCCTCTGAGAATACACTCTATTTAAGATTATTTTAGCATCTGCATAAACAGGAAATGCTAATCCAATGGTTCAGTTTTGAATGAGAATCCTATGACATCAGATGTTTAACTGAACATCTCATTAAATAATTTAAGCTAAATATATGAAAATCTTACGAAATGTTGACATCTGCAATATCTGTCTGGCCTGTCTGTATCATTTCCCTGCATGTTTCTGCTTTTCTTTTTCCCACTATTGGGCTACAACCAGATGAAAATCCAGCTCTAATTCACCATCTCCCATCCTCCAGTCAATACATTGGCAGCTTTCAAGTCTGCTGAGAAATATGCTTAGCTTCTGGGAACTTCTCTCATGGAAGAGAGCACGCTTTCCAAATGACCCACTCAACCCTCATGGGCCCTGCTCTTCACAGCACAACAAAGCTAATCTCTGAAGTTGCTCACGGAGTTCTTGAAGATAATGAGTTGATTCTGTCCCCCAGTTTCAGTCCCTCTACACACTCAGGACATCTAGCTAGTATCAAGTGTTCATCTAAGTCAAGCTGAGAGTTATAATTAAGATTAACAGGGGACACAAAAGATCATTTTTTCCTTAAAAATCTGTGTGGTTGGTTGTGTTTATTTTTTAACTAATGGCTTTGTTTAAACAATAAAAAAAAAAACAAAACACTAGTAGGGGTGGTACTAGCTCAGAATATATCATCTAATCTGCTTTGTGGCTTTGAAAGGAGGAGTTAACAATTTATTAACTAATAATTTTGTATGAAAAATAATTGCATCTTCTAGCTCTGTTAATTTTGCAAGAGGCGATTCCTGTTTATTATTATGTAACTTCTTTTATTGATTTTATTATGTTAAATGTAAGAAGAAAATTATGGAAAACTTTTGTCTACAACTTCCTACAAACAAAATGAATAAGGAGAAGTAAACATCTACTGAGGTCACTGCTTTATCCCTTCCTATTCCTCCATACATATTATATATGTATAACAAGTTTAAATTACCAATCCCTGTTATTTTTCTCTGGTGTGAGGCAATAGAAAATTTTCATATGTCTTTCAAAAACATTTTTATCACAAACATTTTTTTCTATAGCAAGTAATATGTATTTTAGCTGAAGCGTTACTTTGTCCTATGTTCTGATAATCGTATTTATATGAATCTGTGACTCTTTCTCTGGCTAAGATACAGAAAGAGGAAAAATAGTTCTGCCATAGCACTAGTTGAGGCTTTTTAAGATTCTGATTCTGCTGCTGAAAAATTAGAAGAGGAAAGACAGAAAGTTTCTCATGATGATCCTTTTATTCATGGACCTTAATATTCCTTAGAACTGAATGCAATGAACAGGTAAAATTTTCACCATGGAAGATCCATCTGCAAAGCATATGCTTCATGCCACTTCTCCAAATCAAAATTAAGATCAGAGAGAAGTAGCGATGGAGTCTATGGGGAGATGAGTTCAGATCTGAGAAGATGAGGAATCTGACAGAGGAGTGCAGGGAATGTGCTTAGAGAATAAGATTTCTCAGTTATACAACTACTCTTGGAGAAGTCTTATTTTAATGTATAATAAACTCTGGATTTGAATTTCGGCAGAACAGCTTTGCAAAGCCGTTCAAACAGAGAGCAAAAGCATAAACAACAGAATGTATCTTCTTCAAATATTTTTTTTTTCATACAGAACAAATTGCAAACTGTTTGCTTGTTTCATAAATGTACATCTACAGCCCACCTTAAGGTGGAACTACCAGGAAAATTCTGGGAGTACGCTCATAAAGTAACAATAAACAAGATCATAATCAGGACCTCTAACAAAAGTTTATCTCCCAGAACTTTTTCACTATAAATAGAGCGTTGTAGTGAGTTTATTTAGCTCTGCATTTGAAGGGTCCCATATTATCTTAGTAAAGTATGTTTCCATTTTTTAAGCCCTAACTATAAAAATTTCATCAGTAAGAGAAATTACTAAATTAATTTCTATCTGTGAGAGAGAATGAAAAAGAATGGAAATTGTAAAGATACATTTTTCATTTAGATTGTAAAATTCTAAGCATTTCATTCATTTGTACCTCACATCCTGACCCATGCTCCTCATCTGATCTGAAATGCCTTATGTACTGGTATAATTTTGACTTTGTTGAAAGAGAAAGCTCCACTTATGAAATAACTGATAGTACATGTATAAGGCTTTTTTTAATATGAAGTAGCATATATTACATTTATAGTTTTCAAGTCCTTTAGTCCTCACCAGCATTCATAAGCATGTAACAGCAAAATCCCTGGGGCATATCACTAATTGTCAATGAGAAAGGTGAGAAAACTAGGCGAACGGTATAAATTGCATGTGAAGGCTGGAATTAATGGTGAATTTAAGTTTCCTTGCAAGGTCCAATTAGGGTATTTAAAATTACTCCAAATGCATGATATATAGAAGGCAAAATAACCATGAATATATTTCCTTGCAATTCAAGTATGAAATGTTGCATGATATTCTTTTAATACGTTGTTATTCATAATATTCTTTTCAGGGAAAAAAAAAAGTATATCAAAGGTAAAAAAAAAGGTAAAAAATAATTATCTTTCCCTGTGGAATAACCAGATCTTTGTGACTAAAATGGAATGTCTGCTTCAACTTGCCTTGTTCTGCTGGTACCACAATGATAGGAAGAGTTCCCCAGCAGTACTCTTTAAGGCTGTTCTGAGTGTTACTGTTGCTGGCTCCCTTCTTGTGCAAAAGAACTAATAGCAAAACTGCAGTGAAATCAGGAGAAACATCTGGACCTAAAATAAATAACATAGGTATATCATAATATTTATCTTAAAATGACTTCTCAAAGGAAGACTCTTCCATGCTGTTCTTGATTCCAGTCAAGTTTGCTATGGTACTTTCTTCCAGACACAAATTTGTTTTCCATGGAGTGTTAATAGTAATGCAGAAGAGAGATGTAATTTGTCACTGGAGACATTACCTTCTCTTCCCTTAGTTATGATTTTAGCATTTTCTTGTGAACACTTATACGTAGTTACTCTGCACTGAATTTTGCACTATATTATTCATTGGTTTTCTATTTATTTGCCCACACCTAGGAGTACAGATTGTGTGTAGGCATGCAGTCTTGAACTGTGACTGTACAGCTTGTTTGTGGAGGTTTGTACCTATCCCAGGACAAGTGCATGGAGTCATAGGTAGACAGGAACAGGCATTGTGTAAATGAGCCAGTTATAGCCCCAGCACTGAGGAAGGTGTGGGTGGTGTCCTGTCAGTGTGTTTGCCTCATTTAGCAATTAGTTTATTTGAGAGAAGTGATGGAAATTTAGATCATTCTGCTGGATGATATGGCTCAACTTTTCTGACTCTTTCTGGAAAACAGGTTTTGTTCTGAAGTGCAGAATTCTTGTATCTGGAAACCTGTATGTACGTCATGTACCTCTTATAGCCCTTCATAGATTAGCGTTGTTTGTTGATCTGATTGAAGGTAGGGAGGCTCTACAGAGGGGTGTGGACAGGTTGGGTGTATGGGCTGAGGACAATCACACCAGGCCAAGTGCCTGGTCCAACAACAGTCCGAGGCAGCACTACAGGCTTGGGGAAGAGTGACGAGAAAGCTGCCTAGAGGAAAAGGACCTTGGGCTGTTGGTCGACTGCTGACTGAATATGAGCCATTGGTGTGCCCAGGTGGCTGAGAAGGCCAACAGCATCCTGGATAGTACCACAAATAGAGTGGTGCAGCAGAACTAGAGAAGTCATTGTTCCCCTGTACTTGGCACTGGTGAGGTTGCACCTTGAATCCTGTGTGCACTTTTGGGCCCCTTACTATGAGAAAGACATTGAGGTGCTGGAGCGTGTCCAATTAAGGACAACAAAGCTGATGATGGGTCTGGAGAGCAAGTCTTATGAGATGTGACTGAGGAAACTAGGGTTGTTTAGCTTGGAGGAAAGGAAAGGAAGCTCAAGGGAGAGACCTTATTGCTCTCTCTTAACAGCCTTGAAGGAACATTGTCACAAGTTGGGGGTCAATCTGTTCTCCCAAGCAAGAAGCAATAGGAGAAGATGAAACAGCCTCAAGTTGTGTCAGGGGAAATTTAGATTGGGTATTAGGAAAAATTTATTCACAGAAAGGGTTGTGAGGCAGGCTGCCCAGGGAAGTAGTTGAGTCACCATCCCCAGAGGCAAGTAAAAGACTTGTGCATGGGGTACTGAGGGACATGCTTACGTTGTGACCTGGCAGTGCTGGGTTAGCGGTTGGACTTAATGATATCATAGGTTTCTTCCAAGCAAAACAATTCTATAATTCTATGATTAAAACCTGTTGAAGACAGAAAGGGAGCAATGCAGATAGATACACACTAAACGAGGGATTTTAGAAAGCAACCTGGGAAGTTGTTCTGCTCCCTGACAGCCTCTGCTAAGACAGCACCCTGACTTGAGAACTTGCCTTGCTGTATCTCACACTAGAGTGACAGGCTTAGCATAGTAGGGGATAGAAATCTAATCTTTCCTAATGGATGACAGAGCTCAAATCTTCTGACCTTCCAGGATAAAAATGAGAACAAATCTTAGATTTTTTTTGATGATTCTGGTCCCTTCACATAAGGAAAGTGATATTACAACAAGAAAAGTTACATTAAGGGCAACAAGGACAATCACAGGTAATATATGGCTTCTGAATGAAGGATGATTAAATAGAATAGTCCGGCCTGGAAGAGAAGTGATGTAAGGTGGATATGGCAGAATGTCAGGAGTGTCAGGGAGAAGGCAAATGCGGAAAGATTATTTACTATCTCTTCTAATACAAGATGTAGGGAACATCAGGTGAGACAAGTATCTTGTGTCGAGTTCTAAACAAATAAAAGAAGATACTTCTTCAGGTATAGATATCTATGGAATTCCCTGTCATAGGACATTAGAGATACTCTGAGTGTAAAAACCAGAATGTCACATGCGTGAAGAGTAAAAGTCACTGACAGCTACAAAAGATATACACCTTTATACATGTTGTCCCTGACCACTATATACGTGGCATATATTTTAAGGAGTGCCTTTGCAGTGTTCACTAGAGATCTGTTATTTGCTATGTCAGATACGCAAAATTGGAATAGCTGCTTCTTTTGTCTGATATGACTTAGGTTATTCCTGTAAATGTTTCTTGTTACAGAAAATTCTATTGCCTAACTGTAATTCCTGATGCTCACAATTCCCATTCAGGGGTCTTGCTTGGAAACAGAGTTAAATAAAACATCTGTGACTTCAGAGGAGTAAAGGAGCTAGAGAAGCTTGCCTTTACATAGACACTATACCAGGAGGAGGAAGGACTCCATGAAATGCTAGGGTCTCAGGGGAAAAAAACAAACAAACCAAAACCCTTCAGCATAGTCTATGATATCCAGCAAAATTAAGCAACATTGTACAGGTATGTAGATCTAACAATGATAGGACTGTTTCAGGTACAGAGCTTGTAATCGTCTCTGTGTGTGAAACCTGCTCACAACTTGCATGCATGTGTATGTATGAGGAATTAAATTAGACCTGCAGTTTGTTGTCCCCTAAAGGGACAATTGTTTCTAGTCACTTCTCAGTGAAATTGTCCTTGATAATTTATATACAGCATGTGTCACAAAATGGAGATATGCTTTCAGATGGTTCTACATCCCCACGGAAGAGTTTCAAAAGTTTATCTGAAAGGAAGTAGGACGTTTTCTGAAAATATCTCTCATATTGTTCACCACAATATCTCTTTTTAAGAATCAACTCTAAATAACATTTTTACTTTGATACACACCATAGTGATATAAAATTGGGGTCTTTCCATTTTCTGAAAGATCAGGAGCAGTTTTGTATGAGTACATGGTATTTCTATTTTTTAATGTTAGGAAAAGTATCAGTCTCTGTTATAGGCTGTGTATTTCTGAACAATGTCTCTATCTCTCCATTGATGAAAAGCCATTTTTGCAGAAGAATTGGTGACAGAACAGGATGAACTGTCCTTGTTTACTCTTTTAGTTGGTTGAAGTGTGATGTTGCAGAATAACATCTTTTGACTGGTTAACTTTCAATGTTTTTTTGGTTACTAGGGGAAAAAATCTATTTGTGTCTTAGTCCTTTTGAATCTTTCTGACATTGCCTATGATTTCACTCTGTCAGTAATCTGCAAGAGCGTTAAAAAGTAGGAGTGGGTGGGTAGGGGAAACTGTCATTATTTACATTTAAGACCTTTTCATAAAGAATACCTGTCCAGTTACTGTCTCAATTTTGAATCACTAAATAATGTTTGTTGCTTTCTTCTAATGAACAGACACTAGAAGGAGGGGAAATTTCAGTGATGGCCACTTTCAATTCACCAGACCATCACAAAATACTTAAGTTATATCGATTCCATAAACTGGGATCATATTAGACCACAGCATGAACAGCTTTGTCCTTCATACTTTGAAGGTGGCATTATTCCTAAAACATTTCAAGCTATTATTACAGAAAAAAAATGCGTCAGTGAGTAATAGCATGCAGTTTGGTTGCAATTATGTCCAAACTCAAGCAGAATAATATAAAACTAGGCAAAATCAGTATTACATCCATGTGTATTCTTAATCTCATCAGAATGAAAAAGGAACAAGAAGTTGGAGCTTTAGGGGAGTGTTTAAAATACCCTTTATTTTTTTTTTATTGGTGGATCAGAAGCATGGCAGTCCTAAATGCTCAATTTTTACTGGTAAATATCCCTTCTTATTTCTAGCTTTTAAACAATGCTTTGATAACCCAGGTGCATTGCTTTGTTGGTCACTCCGTGATTTCTACTTCATTTTCTGCATCCTGTGACAGTTATAGATACAGATAATGAGCAATTAATCAGCTGTCAGTAATATATTTGTTACCATTTCCAGATAATTACATTTAGAGTGGTCCTGTCTAGAATGTGAAGCAGGTATTAATAATGGTATCCTCTACTTCAAGTAGCTAAGGTTTCTCAGTGGCAGATGAATGCATCTGCTGTTCTCTTGACATATACGCAAAGCTTTCAACTTCTACAGTATCCTGTCAGCTCTCACTCTTCCCAATTTAAATCAAGTCATTTTATCCAACACCACTTAGAAACTAACAGTAATTAATTTTATGGTATACTTGGCAACAGTTGCTTGTTGATTCATTAATGAAACTGATATTTGGTTTATTATGTTATTTTAAACTTTATCACAATTAACAGAGCACATAGTTCTATAAACAGAGTGGTTCTCTGAATTTTTTTCACACATCTACTTGTCTGTCCTTGACAGTACTGTGACACTTTGAAGATGGATAGATAACCCTACCAAGTGAAAATATATTGATTTAAGTCCATCAGGATCTTGTACACAGAGTCCACTGCTGGATAGAATCAAACAATTCCAATTATACTGAGCTAATACAGAAAAATTGTCTGTTACCTGTTACACCTTTTCTTACTGGAATGAGACATATCTGATGTTGATTCTCCCATTATTTATGTGTATTCATCGGGGTATCATGAAACAAAATCAAGAATGGAAAAAAAAATGTACAGCATGTTCTTCAAGAAGAGGAAGAATAACTGGTTAGATTGTACACACACAGAAAAGCCATACGCATCTATTTTGATGTACAGCTTACTCATTTCAAGATAGAGTTTTGGACTGAACAAAACTTAGTGATTTAGTGAAAAATTTGTGAGAAAATTGAGTTGACACATATTCTAAATATGTAAACATTTAATTTCATAAGTTTTAAAAATTAACATAACTGGAATTTTTAGGTATGTCTACACTGTACAGTGTATTTGAATAGTAGTATCGCCAGTCACCTCTTACAGTGGATGCTATATCCACACAGATCAATTAGCTTTGTAGGGTATATAAACCCTGAAGAAGAAACACTGCACTGAGATGTTTGCACTTTCTCTGAAAACCCTTTCATAGGTATCCCGGATATAGGCTTGTCCTTTGTTCAAAAACCACCTTTCGATTAGAAATTTCACATTATAATTAAAAGGGGTAAAATCCCCGTACAATTAGCAGTTTTTCTCAGTTGAACTTTCTTATTACATATTCAGTTCAGAGAAAAAAAGAGAGAATAAATCCATATTATCATAAAATTACCCATTTTATGTAAGTATTACTCACTCAGAATAAATGCAAGTATTCTTCAGGGTAACCCATCCTTGTGCTTCCAGTAGATTTCAGTCTAGAAGGAAAGCATGGAGATTCAATGTTCAGACTGGTACTAGAAGGGTGTTCAGTTCAAAGGGTGTAGTCTGAGAAGTGGTTATTGAAGATAAACTAACACACACAAGGCAGGTGTTCCTGGTGGCAGAAACAGACATGAAATGAAGGCTGAAACCTAAAATTCATTGCAGGACCTTGAAGAGAGGACAAGAAACTGAGATTGCTGAAGAGCCAGTGGAGGGTTTCAGGGAGGGAGTAACCATTGTCTAATGGCCAGCTAAGCTAATTTTTAATGGGCTAGAAAGTACAGCAGTACTCATCACAAGTACTTCATAGACCTAAGCTACATTTATATTTGCTGGATAAACCCAGTATTTTATAACTGCTTCCTGAAGTTTCTTTTATTATTCCCTGAATCTTCTCCTAGCTATTCTCTTTGCACAAAGGGGCTATTCCTTTCATAGTAAAAGTCTGACAGTAATGCACTGGAACACATCAGCATGAAATATGGGGTTTGATTTTTATACATTCTTGATCATATTTTTAAAGTCTAGACACTGAAACTACTTTAGGGCATAACTGAAGAGCCCTTTTAAAATGTACCTGCTGGACAGACTGTGCTGATGAGCTTGATAGTAAACCTGGCCTTGCTGTTACATTAGTATCTTTTCGAGGCTGTAAACAATGACTTTAATCAAGATCTTAAATGCTTTACAGACAAAATGTTCTTTCAGGGTTTCCTGATTTTATGGAGTCAGAGCAAGTGTTGTGCTTTTGATCCCATTGTGCAATTCTCGTCACCCTCAATATCTTCTTATCCTTATAAATCTTAACATTTAGAGGCCATTGTTGAAACTATTTTTAATGCACTGACAGCTGTTAATAGTACAGATTACTGTATGTTGTAAGTAATGGCTTTGCTATGTCTTGTTGAAAAGGAAAGACAAGATGCAGTAAGAAGTTCCTCTTGGGAACATGCTTCATTCTGTTTCTGAAGCATGCACATGAGAAAGTTGCAACCCCTTTGTACTCAAAATCCTCTGACCTTCTAAAAGGATGGTCATAGCATATCTAGACTGGAGAGTTCATGATTAGTAAACAGTGAACTCATGTCACCACAATGTAAGTAAGTAATTTGGGACCATAAATGCACTCTGGGCAAGCATAAATAGCTTGCAGCGCATGTGGTGAGGTGGCCTCAGCTCACAGCTGAACACCTGTATGGGCAGTCACTCACCCCTATCTCCTCTGGTGGCATGGAGAGTGGGAGAAGAAATGAACAACAGAGAGAGAGAAGAGTAGTGGGTTAATGGAGAAATTGTAACTGCTCAGCAGTGGTAATTTATGACCAAGGAATGATCTGAAATGGAGGGCAAGGAGACTCAATCTCAGGAAGGGGTTAAGCAAACTGGAGGTGAGAATGCTAAAGATAGAGTAGATTCCTTGCAAGAGAGTGAAGTTTCCCTTCATCATTGTCTTGCAGAACATCCTGGAATGGGAGCACTCTGGGATCCTTTGAGCAGAACTGGGCTGGGGGATGGACCCAGGGCTAGGCTGAGGTGCCCAATGCAACTGCTTTCAGGATTAGTGCTGGTGCAGGTGTAAATAAGGAATCTGCTTGTGACACATCTTTGCAGACTCAGTGTATAACTGTGTTTTGGAAGGATTCTGCTCAATTCCTTGTTCATTAAATTTTTCTTTTATATTTAAGCACAAGTGCATGTTTAATTTGCCCCAAGAGGTACCATAAAAATTCCCCAACAGGATCGCTCAGGCGGGGTGATTTCTGAACTCTTGAAAGTTGTTGTCCATCATTTAGGAATTGCTTTTGACAGACACCGGTGTTACCCAGCCATGTGTGCAGTACTTCAGTATCTTGCCTCGTAAGTACATGTATGAAGCAGCACTTCCAAGGTGGATAAAAAAAGATGGCTACTTCTTCCCTCACCAGAATAGCCTTTGACTTGAAGGAAGATGTGTAAAGCCCAGCAAAGTAGTTATACCCATATGCCTTTTTGCACTTAGAGCCCTAACAAAGAACAGTAAGCATGAATATTTCTGTGGCCTTCCTACCCACAATTACTGAGGGAGAAGTGTCTCATAGCACTAGATAGAAAATTCAGATGTTTGAAAAGATAGAAGGGGACCTCAGTCACATACAAGTCATCCCTCAGAGTCTGTCAGCTACAGACTCTACTGCTGTACTAATTCTAAAATGAGGTAACCTTAGCATGGGCTCTTCTTTATCTGAGCTGCATCCTATGAGCTGTGAATTCCTGGGAAAAAGCAGCTTATATATGTGCATGCTGTGCAGTCTACATGCAGGAGCACAGAGTGGTTGTACACCTTTGCTGATGCCCATTCTACCAATCAGTACAGTGGGATAATTCTTAGGTGCCCTGTCAGTGTCTGCAACTATAGATTTTTCAATGCTGTGGACGTACAGTGAATGGAAGTGTCTCTTGTGAATCAAGGGAAGTTAAACTAAGTTAAGATTTTTCATCAGACTTAACAGTTGCTTATCAGTCATAATATTTTGGTTATAATTTTTTAGAAGACATTAAAGCAAAAAAATCCAACCCAAACCCCCAGCCCACCATATATTGTGTTTTATGGTGGAAAGGATGAATGCCACTCTGGGATATGAATTCCAAAACAAAGCTTTTATGCATGTAAAATGCAAACTTGGAGTGTTTTTTTCTGGCAAATGGATTTCTATTCAAACTGCAAAATGCGGGCATTTTTAAGGTTCAATAATATGGAATCATATTTTTAGCAAAACCAAAGAGGTTAGTTTACTGATTTCCATATAGAATATATGTGGGCTATTTTCAAACTGTGATTAGACACAGTTTACCTTTTGCTGACAGTCACTGTTTCCCCATGAGCTAGGACAGGAATGCCATTCCTATGCTAATTGGACAAGAAGCCTCATTGTCACGGCAGTATATCATGGGATATTTTTATTTTATATTTTACTATACATTTTTCATCAGTTACTAAAAGGTGCATCCAATTATGCTATTAAATGCATCCATTAATCCTGATACCATATACATCTGCCATAGACTAGGGAAAAGATACGATAATAGGGAAAAAAAATAAAACTCTTAATGTAATTCTGTCAATTTCTCAAAAACGTTGATAAAGCATTTCTGTTGTTTGCAAATGCTTTATATATTTACCAATAGGAATAAGCAAGGTGCCCAGAAAATGGTTCTCACTTGACAGGTTTTTTTGCTTTCTGTCCTTTTTTTGTTTTATTTGCTTTTGTTTAATAGCAAATCTAAACAGAATCATAATCCAAAATAATCAGACTGAACCAATTATTAGGACAGTGATGAAACTGCTAAAATGACAGAATCACAGAGTGCTAGGGGTTGGAAGGGACCTCGGGAGGTCATCAAGTCCAACTGTCTGGAGGTACAACTAGAGCAGGTTGAACAGGAACATGACCAGGTGGGTTGTGAAAATCTCCAGAGAAGGGGACTCCACAACTTCTCTGGGCAGCCTGTTCCAGGCCCTTTCACCCTCACAATAAATCCTTATGTTTAGGTGGAACCTCCTGTGTTCTAGTTTGTGCCCATTGCCCCTTGTCCTATTCCTGGTCACCACTGAAAAGATTCTGGTCCCGTTCTGTTGACACTTGCTCTTGAGGTACTTATAAGCATTGATAAGTTCTCTCTTAAATCTTCTCTTTTCCAGGCTAAATAGACCCAGGTCTCAGCCTTTCCTCCTAAGAGAAATGCTCCCATCCCCTAATCATCTTTATAGCCCTCTGTTACATGCTCTTCAGTACTTTCCTGTCTCTCTTGAACTGGGGAGACCAGAAGTGGGCACAGTACACCAGCTGTGGCTTCCCTAGGGTACAGTAGAGGGAGAGGAGAACCTCCCAGTACCTGCTGGTCACACTATTTTTAATGCACCCCAGGAGATCATTGACTTTCTTGTCTACAAGAGCACACTGCTGGCTCATGGTTAAATTTGTTGTCCATCAGGACTTCCAAGTCCTTCTCCATGGAGATGTCTTTCCAGCAGGTCAACCCCTCACTTGTACCTGGGGTTATTCCTCCCCTGGTGCAGGACTCTACACTTGCCTTTGTTAAACTTCATTAGATTCCCCTCTGCCCAACTCCAGCTTGTCCAGGTCAGGTCAAATTATCAAGTCAAGAGAATCTAATGATGTGTTGACTCCTTGTAACAACCAGCATCTATAGCAAACAAACTGAATCTAAAGGAAATATAGAGAGGAAGCTTCATTAATCAGTCCCAAAGATATTTTACTGATGTGATCTATATTGTATCTGGCCACATGCATAATAGTTTCACAAGACCAAGGCAGGACAGTGCCATTTGAGCTATGCCCTTATACCTGTTAAAGATACAAATTCAGCCTTTAACTTTCTAGTGTCTCTAATTATTTCTGATGACAGAATATCCCAGCTCTGTTTTCTGAAGTTCAGTATAAGAGATTACCAAGGAGAGGATGCACGGGAGAAAAAAACAGCCATCCCATCTTATTAGATAGCTCTTCTCTGTGGTCGCAGGGTATTTTTAAACCAGAAAATTTCCAGTCCAAGGCCTGAGTGGTAGCCACAGTCACAATCAATGCTGGCTAATAGTCTTACATAGGGCAGATGACAGTCTGGGCTTCTCTGAGCATTTCAAGGACTCAGTTGCCTAATAAGTCATAAGCTCTGGAGTCAGTAGCTGAAAGAGGAAGTTAGGAACAACCAAGAACTACGTGTGTTTGAAACTCTAAGCCAAGACATGATCCTTCCAGACCACATTTCAAACAGGAACCTTCTCAGTAACTTTTTTTTTTTTTTTTTTTCTGGCTGGTGGCATCTGTCTCTCTGCTGACGTGATTATGTAGCATTTTTCTCCAGTTTCACACAAATGTAAATGACCACATAGCTTGTGGTGAACCACAGCAATGATATATCATAGAAGAAGTATTCTGATGCTCCACAGCTTCCTGTCCCTTGAGAATTCAAAGCTGTCCATGGAACTAAGCATACAGCATAAAAGTTCATTTATCCATAGGAAAAAAAAAAAAAAAAGGAAATATTTGCCTGTTCTATTAGAATAACCAATGAGTGTGTTTTTCAGAGTTGAGCTGATATGTCTTATTATTCATCATTTTGATTGCCTTCTTCCTACACTTTCATATCAACTCCAAACTCTTATATTCCCCTCTACTTTTTTTTTCTCTAAGTACTGTAATATTTTCTAGGACAAGCAGTCATATTAAATTCATATGCTTTTCCAAATAGTACCATATCCTGCAATCAGATACATTATGGGTCACTCAAGGTGAGTCAGCAAATAGAATTTGCCATGAAGCTGTTTACATATGTATGTATACAAATGACAAATACGGAATACAATGTCAAAAAGCAAGAAAATGCAATCAAGAATTTATATAGTGGCATTACCGTTCAAGTGGAAAAAACAATGAAGTCACCCAGGATCTGTCAGTTAAAAGCAAATGCCAGTGTAAGTGCTTACCAGCAATGTTTTGTGTAGAAAAGTACCATCTATAGAAGCAACAATATTTTAGAGTAGCTATTTGTTGGCATTGAAAAGAACAGTACTTCCCTCTTGCTTTGCCCTTCTCCTTGCCTCTTTGCTTTTGCTGCTTCTTTGCCTCTTTGCTTTTGCCTTTCCCCTTGCTTTCTTTTTATGAGGAAGTGCAGTGTGGAATAGCTATAAGCACCGGGTTTGAATTCATTTCCTAATTTTCCTTTTGGGGCATGACCTATAATCCCATGATGTTGTTCATGCCTACACGTTTAAGTTTTTAACCAGAGCAACTGAGAGACTTCAGGTCCCCAGTGCTCTGATCATTTTTATTTATGTGCTTTATGTTACTGAAGTATCCCACTGTGGCACCACCTGCATCCCAGTGTTTTGCTGCAGTGAAAACAGAGAATAAACAAGTAAAAACATTATGGTTCACCAAACTCCAAACATATTGTTTAAAATTCTAGGGTTAAGTGATAGGAAGAATATCAATGTAGAAGAGACATAGATGAGAACAAGATAAAGCTTACTGCTTTCTCTTGTGCTCTTGCTTTCCCTGTGTAGTTTTTGCTGTGCACACATGCACATTATGCGCATGGCCAAGCCATTGTGTTGGGACTTCAGCAATGCTCACTCCAAGAGCATGCAAAATGGACAGAGCAGAAGTTTCTGCGAGGATAGAGCTGCAAAGGGAGGGGTAGGATTAGGACCAAGATGTGCAGTTAATCAAAGGGGTACTGTCCATCCGTGACTATTGACATGAATGTTTCCACTGCACACGGCAGTGTAGCACTGAAATGACAAAGCTGAAGGTCATCTTCCTACTTCTAATCCAACTGCATCAGTTTGGAACATAAATGGTCTAATAATCTTCCCTGTAATAAATGTGAGAAAATTTTCCAGTTAAGAGACAGAAAGGAGTTTGAAGGACAGTTTCTAGTGAATTATAGGTCTTGTGTAAGTTAAACAGTGGAGCCTACCATACAGTGGTTAGATGCTTTCTAATCATTGAGTAGCTTTGTCCAAATAAATATTCCCAGTAGTAAATCGCACTCATCCTATCTGAAAAACCTAATTGTGCTTCATCTCTCCCAGGCTGTCTGCTTGTACTAAGGTGTGTGCTGACAGTGTACTGTGCACAAACACTTAGGGAGAACAAAATTTACATCAGTACACTTGTCAGACCTCTTGATCTAAACTGAGTGGACCCTGGAGTTTTGAGGTTAAAGTTTGTTTGAATTAATGACCTGTGCAACAGACTTGAGAAACTTCAACAATTTGCATCTTCAGAAACATTCCACCAACATTTTATGAACATAAATCAAAGTAGTTCAAACGCTTAATAGTATTAACAGGATTTTAAAGTATATTTGAAGGGAACTAAGCTTCCATTTCCCTTTGGCACTCAGCTAGATCTCTGTTTCCTAAAATCCTGGCTATATTATTCTGCTCATGACTCTAAGTCATGTGGCTTAAAATTCATGAATTTGTAGGAACTTAATGGACTACAAGTATGGAAGGATACAACTGCATCTACTGGGAACTTCTACATGACTCATTCCATAGAACTTCATCTATTTATTCCTCTCTATGCAAATTACTCACATCTAACTAATGTATGGCTGTCTACTATCTGTTAGAAGATACCAAATGATGGAAACTCTGCACCATTCCTAAGTGTACCTAGGTAGTGTTTTTCCATTGCTTTATTACTGTTTGTTTAAAAACAAAAAGTGTTTCACTTAAAGTAGACTAGCTTTAACTTCCAGAGATTTCCAGCAATGACTTTCTCTATGAAAGACTTCCAGTTTAGATTTTTTTTATCCCTATAAAGAACATACATACACTGTAGATTTAAAATGTGAGTAATGTGTTCTTCCTTTTGATAAAAAAGATCATACTCTTACTCAGAGGCATGTTTTTCCTCCAGTTTTTGCATCTATTTTGCTGCTCTTCTAAGCTTTTCTTCGTACCTTTTTTCAAACAGTAGGCACCAAAGCTGAGGGAACCCTTCTAGTATCAGTCCTCACACTGTCACACATGAGAAATGCTTCTGTACTTGAAAGATGTTTCTCTATTAAAATCCAATAATTGACTATGAAGCCTTTTACCCCCTTACTATGCAAATGAAAAGAAATTAAGCCTGTAAGAAATAGGGAATAGCTGGAATAAGAGCAATGCATTTTAAGAAGTATAAATATGATTCACCTTTAACCTAAAATAGCATATTTAGCTTGTGTGTCCTGGACTAATAAACATTGTCCTGCTAGTCTGCAGTGTGTGTAGATAACATACGAATGCTGTTGTCACACTGGGTGTCTTGGTACTTTGTTGCCGTTTAAAGGCGTAGCAACCTGGTTCCGAGAGCACACGGCTACCGCCCAATAACCGTGCAGTCCATCAGCACCTGACACCAGCGTGGTGGGTGGCAAAATGGCGTTT
>JANHFX010008873.1:0-12388 GCA_027560015.1 Chloroceryle amazona
TGGGTATCCGGGAAGATTATAGGGACATTGCCCAGTTGTGTAGGGGTGGGGTCAGGAAGGCCAAGGTGCAGCTGGACCTGAACTTGGGCAGGGATGTGAAGAATAACAAGAAGGGCTTCTACAGGTTTGTCAGACAGAAAAGGAAGGTCAGAGAAAGTGTACCCCCCTGATGAGCAAGACCGTCAAGCTGGTAACAACAGACAAGGAGAAGGCTGAGGAACTCAACAGCTATTTTGCCTCAGTCTTCACTGGCAACCTCTCCTCACACCTCAAGTCGATGAACCACAAGACAGGGACAAGGGGAGCAAAGTCACTCTCACTGTAAGAGAAGATCAGGTTCGTGACCACCTGAGGAACCTGAACAGGCATAAGTCTATGGGACATGGTAAGATGCATGCCAGTGTCCTGAGGGTATTGTCTGATGTAGTTGCTATGCCATTCTCTGTGACATTTGGAAAATGATGGCATTCAGGTCAACTCCCTGGTGACTGCAAAAAGGGAAATATACCCATTTTTAAAAAGAATAGAAAGCTGGACCCTGGGAACTACTGACCTGTCAGCCTCGCCACTGTGCCTGGGAAGATCACAGAACAGACACTCCTAAGAAGCTCTGTTAAGGCACATGGATTTGAGACAACCAGCATGGCTTCATCAAGGGTAAGTCCTGTCTGACCAACCTAGTGGCCTTCTATGATGGAGTAACAACATCAGTGGACAAAGGAATAGCTATGGATGTCATCAATCTGCACTTCTGTAAGGCTTCTGACACCATTTCCACAACATCTTCTCTCTAAATTAAAGAGATAGGGATTTGATGTGTGGACTGTTCAGTGGATATGGTCACATCCAGAGGATAGTGAACTACAGCTTGATATCCAGGTGGAGATCAGTGACAAGTGGTGTCCCTCAGGGGTCCATACTAGGACCAGTGCTGTTTAACATCTTCATCAGTGACAAAGACAGTTTCAGCTAGTTGTGGAGAGTGGTAAGGTCAACCCTCAACCTCTCTTTCCCCAGACTAACCAACTCCATCTTCCTCAGCCACTCATCACAGGACTTGTTCTCTAGACCCTTCACCAGCTTCATTGCTCTTCTCTGGACACACTCCATCACCTCCATGTCTTTCTCGCAGTGAGTTGAAAATCTTGTAATAATGCTACCAAGTTATGTGACTTGTGGTGTCCAGACGTGTTGAAAAGGTGATTTAGCTATGAAGAACGTTGCTTATTCAGGATACATATATAATCAGTAACAGGGAAGCAAGATGTTCATAATAGCATTGTAAGTTGTATGAAGTTCACCAGAAGTTGTATGAAGTTAACCAGATCTGACATTTTGTTGCACATTTCAAATACAGACCAAATTCTAAAATGCAGCTTGAATTTTTTTTCACAACAAACTCATACAAATATCGCCCCCCCCCCCCCCGTTTTTTTTTATTTTGTCTTCCTGATGATATACCTTCACCGCCTCGCTCTGTTTTCACTTTTCTGACCTCCTCATTCTTTACAAAATCATAGAAAGCAGCTTGGTTTTTTTTGCCAAACAAACCCAAACACATCCCCCCCCCCCCCCCCTTTTTTTTTTTTCATGATACCGCATGAGTATCATACTTCCAGCAGTTTGGCTTTCAGTTTTCTGCACATACTTTAACTTAGAAATCAAAGTGAAATTCTAGGATTGTAAACTCACATGAATCAAGGCCAAAGGAAAGGTCTACTCAGATTCTTGCATGCAGCTTTAATGAGGAGTTGCCCAACACCTGCCAGTTTTTACAGAGCAGTGTTACTTCTACCTAAAGGCTCTTTTGAATTACTCCTAACTGATAGAAAAAAAACCCAAAAAAACAACGAAACCAAATAAACAGAAAAAGGAGTATAGATTTACTGCAGAATGACCTTAAGGCTTGAAGTGCATGAAAGCATTTTGGAGCTGCACACCTCCATATTCAGGCCATGGTTTTGTTATACTGCATATATGCATTTTGCATGGAGTTCATTTATTTATCTTGCTGCAAGGTCATCCTGGGTATGGGCCATTAGCCGAGGGTGCGGGTATTTCTTTTTGGGTTGCATGTATACTCAAAATAAAGCCTATATATAATAAGAAGGAAAATACACCCTAAACAATGTAATATTGCCTGAGAGGTGCAATGTTTCAGGCTCTGTTAATCTCCTCACTCTCTTTGTCATGCACCCCAAATGAATGCAGGAATTCAGAGCAATAAAAGCCTTCTACCTGCAGCAGAAGTCATAGCTGAAACATCAAGGGATGTGCTATCCGGTGTGGATGGTGCCTACGGTGCCCAGCATTTTGTTTTATCTGTAAGACAGAGGTTCTTCTCAGCAACATCTTAATGGTACAAATGAAGTCCTGAGTCCTTTAAGATAACTTGCAAAATTGATACTGGAGATTGGTGAGTCCAGAATTGCATTCAGTCTCACTTTCTGAGTATACGTATGCAAGTATGTCACGTCCAAACCCTGACATAAGCCCTTCACCATATTAGGGGAGAGTGAATGCACAAAGATGAACTACTCCATGTCCTGAAAATTACCCCTTCTAGTTCCGGAACTGGTCATTAGTTCCAGTTCTCATTAACCTCTGCCAGATGTTTAAATTAAATCAGTTCGCATCTGTTTGTCAGAAACAGAACTGGTTATCAGCACTATACATTTATGGTAGATTATATGAAATGGAGGTAGAAGCAAAGGAGGGTGTCTGAAGCACTATTTTAAGCTCTATAGGTTTAACAATACATCATCTGAAAAACACACAAGTAGGCAGAAGAAAATTGTTAACATGAAATGCTTTATAGGAGGAAAGAGTAAAACCAACTTTGGGGCTGATGTCCCTAGGGAAAATATGGTACCATTTTCACTCAGAAGCCACCTGTCTCTTCCTGGAGGTTGGGCCTCTTATTTGCCATCAGGTCTGTAGCAACTATGATTTTTCACTTCTTTTTAATTTTCCAGTTAGGAGTTATCCTTAGATTTTTTTTCTCTCTTATAAGCCTGGATTTATTTCTGGGAACATGGAAGATTGTGCAGTATGGAAAGTGAGAAGCAGGATGGAGACAGAGCTTTATAAGGTGCTTTAGATAGCATTTGCATTTACATGTGTGTGTGTGCCTGTGTGTGCCTTCAGTAGATGTGAAAGAATCTGGGATGAAAGTGGTAAGGACTGCAATATTCTGTACTGCCTAGGTGAAACTCACCCAGTTCTACATGGCTTGTGATTACAAAGGATGTTCCTCAAAGGTTAAGGTGCTTATTCATACACAACCTCTACTTACACTGTCTTGAGATAAAACATAAGATAGCAGGAGCAATATAACTCTGGGGGCTATGGACATCCTAATTCGCAGCTAGCAGGGCAATAGATTATTCAGCCTTCAGACTCATCCAGTCTTTGACCTGTATGAGAGGCTGATTACCACAAGCACTGGGGTGCAATGAAGTCACCTTGGAACCAGTGTGCCATAAATTAGCTGCCTGTGGCATTCACATGAACCTTTTTGTGTAATGTGAGAAATCTCAAAAAAGAGACAATACATACCACTACTTACTCCATTTTGTCTAGATGGGCAGAAATCAAACTGATGAGATGCTTGCACATTAAACATTTTGAGCTTTCCACATTAAAACTGAACAGCTGATTCTTCTGCAGGAATTGTGGGAACAGGTGGAGTGAATTAATATGTAAGGACTGTTTCTTTCTAAAGATGCATTGAAGTGATGAGCAACAAAGAGCTTATCCCATTCCCATGTTAGGCTGTTACCATTTACATTATGAATTCAGGTACTGGTTTCACTTCAGTAACAGCCCTTAACCTTTGGCAGCTGAAAAATCAAAACTAAAATCTCAGCAAAATATCTAAAAGTTTACAGACTCTTGCAGTGTTTTTCACAACAAGTTAACACTGCATTCACAGTTTTTCATTGGAAGGGTGTGGTAATTTAAAGGATGAGCCAAATTATCTTGAACTGACATGCTTGAGGTCTGAATTACAACAGCAAAATAGGGGAATTCTACAACAGAAGATACAGAATTGCTTCCTCCTGTTTTGACAGACAATGCTGGGTAAGACAGACAACTACATATCCATCATTCTTCCAAAACTGTTTCTCACTCAGGCTTCTTCCTTTCCCAGGGTACCTCTTGCATACTCTTAATATCTCTCCTCAACTTTTGGACATGGTCCTTGTGGGCAGACTAAAATTAATTCTTGTTTTTAGAGTCATGACAGTGCCTGTCTGTGAATGGGCTCATGCAAAACTCTGGGTCACTCAACACTCCTTCTGGAAACTGAGCCTCTGTTTTCCAATTCTTTTTTTTTTTTTCCTCACACAAGACTGTTTCTGCAATAGTTGCACTCCTGCATGCTCCTTTTCAAGTCTACTTTTAGAGGCCTGTGCAATTAATTTTTCTCCATCCTTCCTGTGCCTCTCGCCTCCCAGCTAGCACTGTATCCCAACTTTTTCTAATAGTTGTTTACATGCCACACTCTCTAAACAAGCCCAAAAATGCAGGAAATAGTGGTTTTATGTTTTACAAACAGGATCTTCTACAGGATTTCTGAAGATGTAAACTATCAGCCTTAGCTACATGGACCAATATTTTGGTTAGTTCCATGAGAAATCGCATTGAAGTAAATCTCATTTAACTGTACGTAACAGTAAGAAATAACACTGTTATCAGTATGTCAGTGAATTGACATTAACTGCTGAGTGTTTCCTCTATTTTACAGAACACATCTAGATCTTGCAATGAACTTCAAGAGAGTAAGAGAGTGGTTCTATGCTGACAACTCTTGCAATTCCACAACTAATTTCACAGTCATAGCTGGGTTTTTAAGGTGCAGCTTCAGATATCATATCAACACGTGAGTTTCACATTTTAAAGAAGTTTCTGGGCTAACTGTTGGGAAAAAAAACAAACAGAAAACATGATCTTTAAAGGCTCAGATACTGACAACAGATACAAGCACCTTTGTATGCAATTACTTGAAGTTGCATCATTCAAGATATCAGGCTTGTAATTTTAGAGATGTTACATAGTAGTACTTGGGGTTGATGATATTGCTTTTGAATATTTCAGGAAAAGAGCCTATATTTTTGTAAACCATCCTATCTGGAAGTCAGCTGGAGCTTTTTGAGTTATGAATTACTGAAGAAAAGAACACAAAATACCTCACGCACTTTTTAACCTCTTTGGATTCATAATTTACAAGGCTTTGGTCTTCTTTTCCTTCTATGTCAGTAAAGCATAGGTAAATCTTCACATGGGTTTTAGCTTTTGTAATGCAAATAGGATTTGACCCCACTTTCCTTTTCTTCTTATCAAAATTTAGATTCTATAGGCAGGCTTAGACTATTATGAGCAAAACTAAAATGTATCAAGTGAAATTACTGAAATATCATCAAGGAATGAATATGTAAGTTTTAATAAACTTACAAGAAACGAAGACTAAGGAGTACATTTTGGATCAGGATTTGGAAAACCCCTAAGGTGGGGGGAGGTGGAACTGGGGTTTGGCCAATTTGCAATACTAGTCTATGTGTCTGGAATCAGCTTTCCAAAGTTTCCAAAAGACGAAGGGTGTGGAAGAAGGAGAGGAGCTGGATTCAAAGTTTTTGGCTTTTGGCCCATCTCTTGTGTGAGTAATTAATGAGAATGCCTGGACAGCACAAAGCATATTTTGAAATGTGGAGCCAGCAAGATATTAAAGCAGTGGAGAAAACCTCCTTTATTAGCAACATAGTTTTGAATATCAAAACACTAGTGAAGATGCCACATGGATGTAACACCCATTCAGTCACAAGGGGGTTCTCCATACAAGAGACACGGTGTACTTATCCCCAAACCAGCCAAGTTAATAAAGATTAACAATGCAGACAAATAGCAAGCATTATAGCACAAGAATACCTAGTGATCTGTGTAAAAGCTGGAGACAATATTGTTCTTGTCACAGTCATAGAGATAGAGAAGAATCAACAGTCATTGCTGAGGAAAAAAAACTTCAGTTTAGAGCATGTAGCACATTTAAAAATACAGAAAGATAAAGAATATGCCATAAAATATGAAGGTAAGCAGTAGGATTTTGAAACAGCACAGTGCTCAGATGTCTGCAACACATGCACAGAAGTGGAAAAACGTATTCAGTGAAATATTTGAAACATATGGTTTTTGTTTATGTTTCTTGCAAATACTTGGGAAAAGTGAACTCCTACCTGTATACAATCATGGCCATGAATGCACTATTATGTTGTAACAAAAATGTACTTATAAGCAATCAGTAAAATACTGGAAGAAATTATAATGTTAATAACTAGGAGGCTATCGTGTTCCATATTAAATTTCTCAGCACTGCAGCTTACTATGAAAAGAGCAGCAGTTTCTACTTGATGGATTAAACAGTTTCAAAATAGTAGAAATACAGGAAGCGGGGAAACAAGACAGATAGTATTCTCCTTTTGAGGCAGAAAATATTCTCACTGTCAGAGAACAGGTGAAAAAATGAAATGATTTTTATTTCCTGTGTTTATATCTGGTGGGATCTACTGACTTTCTAGTTTGAATTCATAAAGGTTGGCAACTCAAAATTCAAATCCATATGTGGATTTAATCTTCACAGAAAAGGCTCTTTTTAAAAACATTTAAGGAACGATTGTGGCTGGTAAATATGAGAGTAGCTTGCACTGAGCCAGGCATGGGGTTAGATGATATAATCTTAAGGAGCCTAATCCTTCTCTCTTTCATGGAATATATTAGAAATAATGAAAGCGAATTCAGTAGGGTCTTTTACAAACTAAATCAGATAAAAATTGGAGCAAAATTTTAATTTGTGGCCTGCATTATAATTTGTTTTATTATGTGATTCAATAAATGTTCATGTATTGTGACTTTCAAAAATAAAAGCTTTCCATACTGCAGTCAAAGATTAAGATGATGATGATGGCACTAAGTGTGACAAATATGCACTGAGGAACTGCAGAAAACTGTCTCGACTAAGTACATTAAACCTTCCCTTCAAATGAGAATTATGTGATTCTCCAATCAAATCAATTACTACATTAGACAAATTTCTGAGCTATGGAAGATAAGGAGTATTCACAAATAAACCTCACCCACTTTAAACAGGAAAAAGTAAACCCCTCATTCATACAGGAACCTAGTATCTGCCTCTAAACTCCATGCACAGTCTGTTTTGATAAAGACAGTCAATATATATTATCAAAACGCACTAAAGGACACATTGAGAGGAGAGCAGATAATGCTGCACTGGTAAGCACACAGGACTGGGTTGGCTGGAGTTACTCAATCAAAAGCCAAATGATTTGATTCTCTTGGACTTCTGATTTCCAGTATCTTTGTCAGCAAGCAATGGAACAACTAATTCTCTAAATTAAGAGTAGATTATTTAAAATCATCACTTATTAACATACTCAATAGTTCAAAGCCTTCTGTGCCAAATTTTTTTTCATGGGAAAAGCACATTAGACTGAGTCCTGCATCCTACTAAAATTCAGAGCTTTAAGCTCAGAGGCCATTTACAAGATGAATTCTCATGAAGATATACTATTGTCAGGTATCTTGCTGCATCATACATATCTTAATCCTGAAGCACAAAACAATTTTGAGAAATGTAAGAGAATGAAAGTACTTCCATTATCTGTGCAAGAGAAACGTATAATCTCATCTTTTTGTATGTCACGGAATCTCTCACTGCTTTTTTCATTGTCTGAATAGCTACTACATATGGCAGTCTATGACAGACTGACCTTTATTTTTGCAACTTCTAGCATATTGTCTGAAATCATAGCTATAACAAAAGTATCTCCATATTTCTTGAAAAAGCCCTTTTGGAACCATCATTATAATTTATCTGTCACCAGGTACCATGTGGTTTATTTAAATAGTTTATCCACCGAAATGGATATCGTATTTCATGCATACTTGTTTCCAAAAGCTACTTCTTCATGATGCACTGCATAATCTGTTCTACATTTAATTTATAGAGATTTTTATGGAGCTAACTTAATGCAGTTTTTGGCTTCATCTTCTTTATTTTATTTGATTCCTGATGTATAAAATTTGCCTTTTTGTATCTCTGACGTTAACAATAGTTCTAACCACTTAGGTTTGTAATTTTGTTTGCACAACAGCTCTGGAGTTGACAAGAAATACTCTTGTGCTGGAGGATGTTTTTGTTCAGTGAAGGAGTATAACAGGACTACTGGTTAAAAGTCATTCTTCTGCAAAAAGTTTTGGTGTAGTAAGAAAGAACTGTATCTAAATCATGAAGTATTATACAACAGATTACCTAGACAGTCCCAGTTCCTTACTGTGGTTTTACAGCATTATTTATATGTAAAGATTTACATTTCCCTGCTATGTGTTACTTCTGCCTTCTCCCCTCTCCTCTCCTGCTTTGTGTGGACTCCACATGTATGAATTTATGCTAAAGTTCAGAGTGAAAGATAAAGCAGAACAGACATGTTCGTATTGTGGGTTTGCATTGTGAATTGTGTGTAGGGGTTGATGTAGGGGTTGATTTCTTTTGTTGGTAATTGTTTGACACTGATGAGCACAGAGCTTCACTACACAGAGAAAGAAAATGACATGTCACTGCATCATAAAATTATGTCAGCTCATCAGTAAATTCCTGCAATGCCATCATAAATTGAAAAGCTAATGCAGGTATGCTGAAAGAAGCTAGAGATGAAATAACAGCTTTCACACTGACACAGTGATAGAGCATTATATGCCTAATCCAGTATACCATAATATTTCCTTAATCATATGAATGAAGTAAATCAAAGGCTCAACTTTCTAAAGCCAATATGTAGTTGGACATTCAGAAAGATATATGCTATCTAAAAACATCTGTCTGGTGGGGAGATGAAAACTGCTCAGAGGTGTTGTGCAACAGCAATAGGTAAGGTTTAAGTATTGTAGATTTGTAGTATCACTTAGCAGCAGAGGCTATAACACTAGAATTTTTATGAGTCTTTAATGTATCTCCTACAGCATCTTCTGTAATCATTAAGCTTTACACTTATAAAGTCTTTCTGTCCAATAGAGGTTTGTTTCCATTAATTGACAGGCAGTCTTTTATTGAAGTATTTAAAATGCACACTGGGAAGCAAGTGGTATGCCATTCATCCTGCTCTCCCACTAATATTCATGGTTAGGGGCAGCTCTTAAAAAGAAATAGCCACCTTTGTGAAAAAGATGCCATGTAAAAATGAGGCTCACCTGATGAATAAAATGAGCATTTTAGTATCACTATGCTAAGAGTCTCACCAAGTATAAAATAAGCCAGTTTCTTCATTGTGAGTTGCATTAAATTGAGGTTTTGCAATTTATAGGTATGCCTGTTTATTAGCATAGTTACCAACATTTGATTCATAAGTCTCTTTTATTTCCCCCATTCAGATGTGAGAATATAAGTCATGGGCAAGTGAGATGCATAGTGCATGCTTAAAATCACATGAAGATTCTTCAGAAGTGTGAGGATCATGGTCACTGATCCCAAACCACTCTGCCTAATTGGCTTAGTAGTAAACAAAGAAAATTCCTTTAAGCTTATGTCCAGATGTAATGTAATATTTGTTTTAAGTAATGTTGTTCAAGGCTATGTTAATTAAACATCAGCTTTGATTGTCTGTTGTCTGATACTCAGGAAGGTAAAGTCCACCATTATACTCTCTATAATGATTGGGTAGGGTAGGATAAAATAAACCAAATTAATTTTAAATGTGTGTAATATCAAGATAGATTTTTTGCTGTTGAAGGGGTACGGGGAGCTCCCTTTAGGAACCCGGTGCACCCATCCAGGGATAGCATTTGATAAAACACTAGTTAAGTTACTGGTTTGAATTTCCTCAGCTTCGGCTTTATTTTCTTCTCCTGAAGCATAAATATAGCAGTAGGTCTGCTGCTGAAGTTGTGGAAGACAGAGAACTTATTTAAGGATCCCCTCTTTGCATTTTTATGTTTTAAAAAAAGTTTAAAAGAAAAAAGAAATATTTTTTTTACTGCAGAATAAAAAGTAGTGGCTCAATCTAGCCTGACAAATAGCCCAGTGATTCCAGTAAGAATGGAGTGGATGTTGGTGAAGGCAGAGTCAAACTCTGCATCTGAGATTCAGTACTTGAGGAAAGAACATCGTTTTCCACCTATAATTTTCTTCTGCTCATTATATGTTTTCTTCTATTCTTCTAGGTAACACTGAGTCTAAATGTTTTACTACAGCATCATCATGTAACGTGTAGACTGGACTGCCACTGTTCTTCAAAAGACTGGTCTGGCCATGCAGAGACAGAGGGCCTAGCATTTCCCCAGTTTATATACCCCTGCATCACACATGAAAAACCCTTACACATTGTTCATGGATATTGCCAGAAGGTAAAGCAATTAAAGTGAATCTTCATTAAGGAAAAGTAATTATGAGTTTAATTAAACAGCATATATTTCTATACCAAATGATATTTTACAGAATGCTTTAATACTATAATTGCCCATTTCTCAGAATTCCTGCTTCTATTAAAATGATCATTTTCCACACAGTGGTTCTCACTGTGTCTGTGGTTCAGGTACATGGATGGTTGATTGCATTTCAGAGAATTTCTTAATCATTAGTAAAAGCAAGACGTAAGACTCCATGTTAAGGATAATCAACGAAAACCAGCAGCTTAAGTAATGTTGACTGACCTGTTCTTGATCTCACTAGTCTCATGAGTAGCACAGGAGGTAGAGACCCATAAAAAGGATTCAGTTGCATCTAGCTGGCAATCATAAAATGATGAATCTTGGAATAAATAGTGTGCTATTTTCCAGCATTAGACACACAATTACTGGCTTCTACATCACAAGATTTTTGAAGTGCCTTGTGTGACTGAAAACTTTTCATGATTTTTTTGAAATCACATGAGTACATGCTCCCCAATGTGTGTGTGTCAACATTTCCTGTTGACTTATCCTGCTTCCTTCATGTGTATCATGACTGAAGCAAGTTATACAGTTGCAGGGAACTCAATAAGCCATATTCCCCAAAAAGGTCCTGAGCCGAAGATAGCAGGCACTTACATAACTAATTACATGGGTGTCTAACCCAGGGGATTTGCAAAGGTAATTTCATTGGCATTGGAGTACTTCTGTGGAAAGTGGAATTTTTAAGAAGCAGTGGCCTGTGTTTGCAGTTTGTTCTTTACATTGACCTGATACATCCCCTTAATAGCCTATATATGAGATACTGAACTCTTCTGAAAACCCACTGAACAGCACAGGATCAGGCTTAATGTGCCTGCTTTACCCCTGCTAAGTATTTCCAGTTCTAAGCTTCTTTGGAAAGAATGCCTCATCTTCAAAATACAGCCACAGAGATTAATGAAAAAGTAGCTGCTTTCATAAACAGGATAAACTAGGCATTTGCATAACAATAGGTTTACAACCACAACAACTAGTAATCTGCAAACAAAATCATCAGTATTATGAGCGTCATCAAGTCTGTGTATTAAATTCTGTGGGCAGAAATGTTTAAACACAGCCAGAATATTTAATGGCATGCCTGTAAGAGACAGCATTCCTCTTTGACAGTGAGGGGCCTATAGCATGGGGCAGCATTGTAGCAATGGCAATTGCTTTCATACTTTTTCCAGTATTTTTTCCATTTGTTAGCTAGGAAATACTGTTGGAGCCCCATATAATGCCAATGCATCTTCTCTCATACAGACTGCGCATATTTCTAGGCATGATCAGTGTTTTACAAGGAGCAGTTTATCTGTTTAAATTTTTAAATGATGAAGTCTCCATGCTTTGTCTTACACAGTCATTCCCAATGGTCCCAAAACAGGCCACTAGAAGCCAGCCAGGGATGAAAACTGCATCTCTCTGTGCAAGTGTACGTGTGAAGTGTGCCCCAAAGAGCAAGAGTCCAACGATGCTGATGGACTGGCTCAGTAACCAGACTGGGAGATGACCGCTGCAGACAGGCCAGCAGTGCAGCAGCACCCTCTAGGGTATGCCGAAAAAATCAGGCAGAAAACAGCAGCTAGAGAGGAAACAATAATTACGAAATAACACAAATCACGGGAATATTGTTATCAGAGTTCTATGTTTCCTACTTCTTAACTATTGTTCATAGAATCATAGAATCAAAGAATCATTAGGGTTGGAAAGGACGTCTAGGATCATGGAGTCTAACCTTCACCCTCACATCTATCTATCTGTCTAATAGACCGTAGTCTCAAGTGCTACGTCCACTCATTTTTTAAACACCTCCAGGGATGGTGACTCCATCACCCTATGGCTTTATCACTGGACTAAAATTCTATGTCTCTATGAATTCTGAAGACCTTGTTTTAATTGTGTTGATCACTTG
>JANHFX010008873.1:20468-44378 GCA_027560015.1 Chloroceryle amazona
AAGAGAAAGCTGGTGGGGGATCTTATCCATGCCTATAAAGATCTAAGGGTGGGTGTCAAGATAATGGGGCTAGGCTCTTCTCAGTGGTGTCCAGTGACATAACTGGGGGCAATGGCCATAAACTGGAAAACAGGAGGTTCAACCTCAACATGAGGAAATACTTTTTCACTCTGAATGTAACAGAGCACTGGAACAGGCTGCCCAGAAAGGTGGTGGAATCTCCATTTCTGGAGACTTTAAAAAGCCATCTGGACTTTTTCCTGTGTGATCTACTCTAGATCATCCTGCTTTGGCAGGCAAGTTTGACTAGATGGTATTTAGAGTAGCCTTCCAGCTCCTACCATTCTGTGGTTCTGTGGTATCTTCTACCTACCCTTCAGCATTTCTAAAATGCTTCCTGTCTTTTCTCAGAGGAGACATTACCAACAATAAAAAAAAATGGAGTCACACTATTCTCCGTGAGTCAGATTGTGATAAGAAATTATTCAGTATTGCTGGATTCTGCTAGGCCTTCTTACCCTTTCTGTATGGGCAAGATTTCAAAATATTTAAGGGTCAAAATATTTTTCCAATACAAAGGGTACTTATTGCAAACTGGTTATTATATGTACATTTTATCTACAACAATATTATGTAATTATATTATTTATTGCCTGTAACTGATTATTTTATGCAGAGAATAGTCACTCTAGTTACTGTAATGTGACAGTAGCAGTGGGTAAGGAGATTAGATATTATGTTTGAGGAATCAAATCAATAACTGTAATAATAGTTTATCTGTTACAGGAACTTTTCCTTCAAGTAGAGAAGGAAAGAAGTTTAGAAAAGGTTTCCTTGTCTGTCAGTAGTATTTTCCCTTTCTGGGAAGTGTGATGCACAGAAAGAGAGGATATGTTACAACATAGTGGAAATACAGTGGAAAACACAAATCTGGGACTTTTTGAAGAGAGAAAAAAATAGAACATTTTCCAGTTTGAATAAACACATCTAGTATAAACATCACCAACTCATTTAGTTTGTTTTTTGAATCAGAATTTCCTGACATTTTGCATTTAATATTCTGCTTGCTGATTCTCTAAATTTTTAATTTATTCCTTCAACCCAGAATACTTCTCAAAGTGCCTATGCAAATGCTGATAATCATTTACAAATTCAAAAGCTGAAATTAACACAAAAGATCCCTTGTACATTTTAAATTAGACATTTAATTAGATGTTTGACAGTGTCATCCCATTTTAATATAGTTCCCATGGATGTGGTTTATGAAAGAAATGCAGATTTTGTTTCTCAACATAAAGCAGAGAAGCTTCTAATCACCATTTATCTTTAGTCATATTGGGAAGCAATTCCTAATGGCAACTTCAAACACGTCTGTGTAAGAGCTGAGCTATAGTCAATTTGGTTTAAGTGGATTACGGCTCAAACAATGTAACTGTAACCTCAAGGCCCAACGCTCAGCTGATGTAAATCAAGATCTGCAAACAGATGCAGGATTACACTAGCTGAATATTGGCTCTTGTTCTTGATCCTTAATTAATGTCTCCTCTGAATGACAAAGTTACACAGGAAGCATGCTTGTTAGGAAACAAAGTACATCATTTTTCTTAACCACAAGAGTACACAATCAGCTGGTCTTTCCTTACACAGAGATGAGCACATCATTACACAGTGCAAGAAAGAAGTTTAATACTCAGCCAAGTCACACCATATTAATATTAAATCTAACTTACTCCAACATATAAATCTCCCTTTCAAAACATGGTTAATTAATTTCCATTGGTTCTGAGTGGGATAAACTGTCAGGCGTCAAAGCAACTTGAGACTTTTGGGTATCCCAGAGTCTGCAGCAGCATTGTTCAATTTACACTGGCAGCAACTTTATTCTCCCTTTTCTGAATTCTTTTCTGCCTTTGTATGACATACTAATCTACAATGTGTTTCAATATAGCTTTGTGACCAATGAGTCCTACCTACCAATGAAACTCCTGAAGATTTAGTCAGTTGGGATGCTCATACCTACTCCAAATTGCATGACAAAACCAAACACCCTCAAAATTAAGAGGGCATGCAGTATCTCCAAAAACTCTCATATTTTCATCTACAAGCTGCATATTTCAAGCATGAAACATAGTAACTAGAAAATTAGTATCAACCAGTTTTAAAGATAGAAGGTGGAAGGGTTTCTGTTATTTCTCTCAAAGTTTGCTAGTTTGAGTCTACGTTCCTAATTAGGAACGTAGACTCATAGAATGGTTTAGCTTGGAAGGAACCTTAAAGATAATCCAGTTCCAACCCTGCTGCCATGGGCAAGGACACATTCCACCAGATCAGGTTGCTCAAAGCCCCATCTAACCTGGCCCCGAACCCTTCCAAGGAGGGTGCATCCCCATCCTCTCTGAGCAATCTCAGTGCCCTCATTCTAAGAAGTTCATCCTTACATTTAACCTAAATCTATCATTTTTCAGTTTAAAGTTGTTACCATTCCTCCTGTCACTACACTCCCTGATAAAGAGTCACCCATCTTTCCTGCAGGCTTCCTTTAAGTACTGGAAAGCTGCTACGTGGCTTTCTCTTCTACAGGATGAACAACCCCAACCCTCTCAGCCTGTCCTCATGTGGGATGTGTTCCTGTCCCCAGTCATCCTCGTGGCCCTTCTCTAGGCCCACTCAAGCAGGTCCATGTCTTTCTTACACTGGAGGCCCCAGAGCTGGTCCTCGAGGTGGGGCATCACAAGAGCTGAGTGGAGATGGAGAATCATCTCCACTCAGCCACACTTCTTTTGATGCAGCCAGGGATATGGTTGGTTTTCTGGGCTGCAAATGCATATTGATGGGCCATATTTAGTTTTTCATTCACCAGTACCCCCACCTCCCTTCTCTGCAGGGCTGCTTTCCATCCCTTCACACCTCAGCCAGTATTTTTGCTCAGGATTGCCTCAATTTAGGTAAAGGATCTTGCACGTGACCTTGTTGAACCTCAGGAAATTTGCACAGGCCCACCTCTCAAGCCTATCAGGGTCCCTCTGGATGGCATCCCCTCCCTCCAGTGTGTTGACCACAAGACATAGCTTGGTGTCATTGGCAAATCTGATAAGGATGCACTCGATCCCACTGTCCGTGTTACCAACAAATATGTTAAACAGCACCAGTCCCAACACTGACACCTGAGGAATGTTACTCATTACTGGTCTCCACTCAGACATCAAGCCATTGACTGCAACATACATCTCAATAATCAGATTTGCTATTTCTTGAAGTATCATTGCTTGTCTCTCAAAATCTGTGTATTGCAGAGTTTCTGTGCCCATTTTTAAAGAAAATTTAGTGTTACTGAACAGATGAAGACATTCAAAACTCAGGGCACCAAAGTTCTCAGAATATAAACACAGGAATAATCCTCGCATTTCCTTACTAGTTCCATATTTAGAATGAAAGGCACAACAGGATTTTGGAGAACATATATTAGGGGCAGATAGCCAACTGACTAGATGGATGCAAATGATAATGTCATCATCTTCAGTATTTTTAAATAATTTTCAGTCAGTGTTTAAGATGCTGGGTGCATTTTAAAAGCTCTAGCATGCCTCACATTGGAATATATGCAAAATGAATTCTGTGTGTAGGAGGAGTAACATGAGATTTTCTGGTTTGATTTATATAGGATCTGAACAACTGTGGCCATTGTCTAAATTTGGGGAAAATGAAGGAAACTTAGGTAAAAGTAACAGTAGCTTCTAGATGTGAACATGTCCAAAAAAGGCCACCACTGAAAGGAATCAAGACAATTCTACCTTGTTCAAAAATCTTCCTGTATTGCATGAAAGTTGCTAGTGAAATGGAATACAAATGCATCCTTCAGTCCAGAAACAGGGAACAATATCTCTTACATAAAACGCAGGTAGTTTATGAGAAACAGACATGTGCCAACAACCAGCTTTTGGATGATAACTTTATAGAACATGGTCAAAATCAGTGTTAACTCCTCCAGTGGAAGTTCAGGAGACTCACTGGCTGAAATGTGATGATTAGTGATTTAACTAGTAGTTAATCTTTAATGATACCTCCACCATCAGCAAGACTAAGGACTTAATAATCAGGAATGAACACACAATTACCCTCTTAAATCTTAGAAATGAAGCATGAGTGCTCTTGTTTGCCTTTTTATGCTCTTTGACTTTTCTCAAAATATGAAAAGATATTTTCTTCAACGATCATCAGAAACATAGATCAAAGTTAGTATTAAATAAACTATCACATGCTGAGTAGTATAAGCAGCGTGAAAGGCATTAAACCTCTATTCTTAAGAAAAAAGTAGTATTCTTATCTTTTCAGCTGATATATTACATCAAACCATACAATCTCCTCATCAAATCATCTCTCTTCAATTTTCTCTTTTTTCAAATAGTAATAAGTTGCCCAACTTCTTTTGTGAGAAGTTTAAAGATTTGCTTATCAATTCAACTGTTCTGAGCAACAAATGCAGGTAAACTTGAATTACGATACAGAATACGAAGAATGTATTAGAAGAGTAACATAAGGCAAGATAAAACAGTAGACATGTAAAGGAAATAGAAATATATGTTATTTAAGATTGGGAGAAATAAGGGCAGAGGCAATGAGGCCAGCACTGCGCTGGAAGGGTGCTTCTGCCTGATATTTTCCAGCCCACAGCTGTTCTGTGGACTTTTTTTATTAATCTCTTCTGTTACAATTACAATGGAATGAGACTGAGAACTCCAGTAATTATCCTAGACCCTGGTTCTAAATATGCACTATGTTTTAAATATCCAAGATCAGGGGAAAAGAAAATAAAAAATTATCCAGCAACCAAACTGCTGGCTTTAAGGAAAGCATTCAACCATAACATGTATACTGTAAGAACTGGAAAGATTATTTCTGTTGAATCAGATCATTTTTAACAGATATTGCCTCGCTTTCTTTTTTATTTTCAGTTATTTGTGACTTCCTTGGGTTTTTTTACTCACTTAAAATATATGGATGTCAGTTACTAGTTTTAGAAATATGAATAATCAGGAAAGAAAAGAAAAAAATGCTGTAACAATAATGCAGGAGTAGCTCTTTATGTGCCTGTGAGTGTTTGATTTGAAATTAAATATTTACTTTCATTTGCAACTTGTGAACAACATTCCATTATGACCAGGATACTTTAAGAGCTTTTCAAAATACAAAATATTAGTGCCTGTGTGCTCTGCATATATAAAAGTGGGGATACATGAGTTTAGGCACCTTAGAGCCGCATAACATGTAAATAAATCTATGCACACTATGCAAAGTTTGAACAACCTACTGCTAAAGAAGGGTTTCCTGGGTTTTGGCAACTGTCCTTTTACTTGTACATCAAGGTATCTGTCTTACTAGGCATAAATTAACTGCCATTATTAGAATGCAAGATGCTTAATTCCTCTACATGCTTTGTTCCTTTTTCAACAGTCAAGCTAAACCAATCCTATCATATGCAAAGCACCAATCTGTCATGAAATCCCAGCAAGCAGAGACATTCCTTTACTGTCACAGGGACACCACCTCTGAAATGACAGAAAAACTGAACCTCCCAAATGTGACAGCAATGTTACTGATTTTATGCTGGTAAAGGTGTGCCCACAGGGTACTCATAAATACAGTAATATCTTGCATATGTGAGGAATAACATTGGTTCCTGGAACTCCCGTGGGAAAGGGAGATGAAGACTATTTTACACCTGCAGACCACTGCTGTACAACTTCCTTTGGTGCCAGATGCTAATATGTTGTTTCACAGGATGCCTAAAAAGGTATCATCTGAAAATCAGGAAATATAATGTTCTTTATATAACACAAGATCAAACTCTCCAAATGAACTTAAAGGCCTCTAAAAATTGCACCTGCTATTTTCTACAATATTTAAAATCTGATATAGTAAGCATGAAATAGAGTATGAGAAACTTAGGTGATAAAGAAACGTGTCTAAGCTGCAAACAAGCCTGAAACTTGACAAGCATGAGGTGTAACAACAATGATAATTATAAACAGAATAAATGCAGAAATACGTACTGTGCTTTACAAATACAGGTCAGCATGAAAGTTACTCAAAACATCACTTCAAAACACCACTTGAAACTGTGATCCAAACGAATAGAAATAAAAGACAATTTAGAAATTTCCTTATGGTACTCATTAAACAGTCAGTTTCAATAATCCTGTTCAGTCAATTAAATTATGCTTCTGCCTAACACAGCATGATACTGTTGCATAATCAGAACCACAGTACAAGATGTGCTCTGCTACACTGCAAGGTCCTTCCTCCTGGCTACTGGTTCACATACTCCTTCCCACATTGCTACCAAGATGACATCAGGCACTGATTTTTTTAGGAGATTCTGTGTTATCCATGCTAAAACAAAATGGTAATTAAAAACAAAAAAAATGGCAGAAGAGCAAGAACTCAATGAAGGAGAAAAAGTTTTAAAATTTTCTGGTTAAGTAATTTTCTTTTCTTTTTTTTTTGAAATTGTCTATGTTGTTCATCTGCCTAAGTTTGAATTTGATATGAGGATACTCATTTGTTCTAATTTCCATTTAAAACTGGTCCTCTTAATCTTAACTCCGTAACTGATACACACAATATAAGAATGTTTGGATTCAAGGCATTTTCGTAAATAGGAAGTAAAACTATTCTCATTGGAACATTGTTCGCAAGTGCCATAAATGACCCTTTTGTTTCTACAAAGAAAATTACTGGTCCTCTAACATAAAGGAAGGGTCACTTGTTCTGGGATTTCATATTTGATGTGTTGAAATCAGTGGAACAGTTGTCATTGATTACAGTACTGTAAAATCTCAACATGTGCTCTAGACTGGGTGTTATTTTTATATGTATTCTGATTAATTTTTTTTCTTTGTGAGTCAAAACAGTCAAGCTTGCATACATAAATGAGCCTTCTACTCCTGAGAAAAAAAACAAACCAAACAAAAAACTACAAAACACCAGAGAACCACCTACCTAATGTGTCTGTGTTAACTATTAGGAGAAAAAAAAAATCACAAATAGAGATATGTTGAATATGTTTTTGTCAAGGGACAACGGATTTGTAATTTCCCAGGGTTAAATAGATATAGAATAATTTGGATCTGGTGTGAAGTTTGTGGGCAGATCTCATTCCACACCTTTCCTCAGGCTGGAATTTAGATTTCCAAATTGATGCTAATCTTGAAAAGAATTGGGGGGGGGGCGGATTATGAAGGGATTGTGTGTTCAATGCAGTATGTAGCAAGTGATTTAGCAAATAGAAATGTTAAGAACTGATAGTTCAGGGCAATTGTTTTCCTTATTCAGCCTTTAAGCATTTATGCCTGTAGTCTTTGTTCATTCTTTGTATACATGATAACCCAGAAAATATTCCCATATCCACAACAGTTCCTGTGGCTTTTAAAAGTAGCACTGATCCGCTGAGAAGTCTTGGCAGCCAACAGAACTGCTGAATGATGGACTTTTCAGTAACCCTCACTCACTCCCGTGGTGAAGAACTAACTCTTCAACATCTGCCAACAGTGAAAAAATCTGGGAGCTCCCTGTCAGCAATTACCCAAATTATAATTTAAAGGAAAGGGTGGAGAAATGAGGTGCACATGCTGCCAAAGAAATAGTAAAATAAGCCACACTTCACTAGCATATAGAGCAGTAACATAGCTGAGGGAGGAGAGCCTATGATGACAGCATCATTCTGATTTGCAAAAGCATCATGAAGTTCTCAGAAAGCTGAGAGATCAGCTCCAAAGAGAACAAATGTGTTAAAATCAGCCAGAAAGCCTATTCCTGTACTGGTTCAAAAGGCAAAAATGTTTCAAAGAACAGGACAACATATGGACAACATTTGAGCACTCCCATCTGTCAGAGTGCTGTGAAACCTTTCCTCTGTTTCAGTCACTACCAAGTATAGATGTGGAGTGAAAAATCATTTATCTTCTGTCCCCTTATTTTTGTTACAAAACTTCACCTGCTATATCTTGTTGCAAAGTCAGATTAAATCATCTTCCAGAGTCTAGGAAAGTTAACCTATCAAGCTGGAGGTACTCAAGCAACAACCACAGGGGGATGACATATGCTATGGCTCTATATACAATACTCTCCCAGCCCATAAAAGACCAGTGAACAGCAATACTAAATAATCAGCTTATGAGTTCCACCGATGTCTTGACAGCAAAGTAACAATGTCAAAGTGTAGAGAGAGATTGAGCCATTATCTCTGATGTTCTGACATCCCCAAAACAGAGATGTCTAAAACATAAAGTGCTCTACAATGTGCCCCATACAGGTTCTTGTACCTGTTTATAATACAGGATCTTCAGCACATAGTAGGCTTTAAAACAGATGGTAAATACTAAGGGTAGTAGGTGATAATGCAAATGATAATATAAAAAATAGTATGCATGAAATCCTGTCTTCACTGATGATTACTGTAAAATGCAATGTTCTACAGATTGATCCCCATTCCTTTAAAAATATGATCAGGTAAACTTTATTAATCCCAAAGGATGGCGGATGAGGATTCAGTGCATTGAAAACTGCTTAAAATAGAAAGTAAATCTTTATACAACTTCCAACAGTGTGCAAAACATTGCCTTCAACTACATACACACAGACCTTGGGGAAGAAACAATTAGTAATTCCCGTTACACCCCTGTGCCACATGCTTTTTATCATTGATTTGATACTATATTCTTTGGTTTACTTTCTTTTCCTTCTTTCATGGAACAATGGACAAATGAGGTAGTGACCTGGAAATTGTCCTTCAAGGAAACCTACTGAAAAGCAGCAGTTGAATAATAAATATTGTATGAAGTATAATTTCTTCTGTGCAGCCGATGGCACAACAGAACTGTAGGGAGCGAGATTCCGTGAATGGGAGGTCGCACATGTTTTGACTAAAATGAATACATGTTATACTTCCAGCTTGGGGAATTGGTTGAGCAGTAAATTCTCATCTCATGTTTTCCCTACATCCTAAAGTCACATGAAAAATAGAACACTTTAGATAATTGGAATTTCCAGTAAAAAATGCAATGGAAAAGTAATATTCTGCAACATATGATCCAGGTGTGGTAGCTCTCAGAAATCTTTGCATGTGAAGCCATCAGCAATCACTCAGCAAAAAGGAAAACATGGGTGCACCTTGAGCTCATAGTACAGTATCAGGAGAGAACAAGACAAGTATCACACTCCTTAAGCATCAGCAACAGCAAAATCCATGATAAGGAAAGATATCCCCTCATCTGTCCTCTAAAACTTCCCTTCCTCTTTTTCTTGTCTCTCCCTTGATGTCTTTCCAGAATCCCCAGGCTCTGTTCCCTTGATCCCCCTGCCACACTACCACTGGTATACTGCTTTCAAAGAAATAAAAAGTATGATACCTCCTACAGCTGGCTCAGTTCTAAGAAGCCACTTCTGAAAACAGTGACAAGATATCTTTTCAAGTCAGTGTGATATCTTGAGCAAGCTATAGGTTGACATATTTCGTATTCAAAAATTCTTCTGCTGTCAAAAATTATGAAGCTAAATCATTCTTTTCTCTCCTATAAAACACTTATTTTTTTTTATTTTTTTCACACTCAGGATAAAACTGAGACTATTCCATTATCTCTCAGGAGAAAGTTACTTTTGGCACAGAATGTTTTAACCTATAGTTGGTAGTATTTTAAGGGTAATATGCTCTTTTTGTTTGTTTGTTTTCTTTTGGTTTGGTTGGTTTTTTGGGTCTTTTTTAAATGTGCGAAGGGTATTTAAGCTCTAACAGGGACTGGACTGATCTGTGAGTTTTCAGTAGACCTTGGAGCAGTTTCCAAAGTTAAATCTGTTCAGTATGAAGTTTCTGTCAATTGACCAGGGCATTAGGAGAGAAATTTCATTGAGACAAATTTGATGCAAAATGTAAGTGAAGTTTTAAAGAAATGCAGGGGGTTTCTTTGCATAATAAATCCTTAGAGGTAAAACTCTACATATTTAGGAGTGGAGTCTGTGCTTGCAGATCAGATTGAAAGCTAATGAACATTCAGTTTTCCTAGCTAGACCAACAACTCAACTGAGAATTTCAACTTAATATATTGTCATCCTAATACCTACAAGTTATCTCCATGTCTAATTTATTTTAAAAAGCAGTGTTGCATTCACAGATGTTTTGAAACAGAAGTAGGATTGTAGCTAAAATCTAAATCCACTTAAATGTATCAGAAGCAATTTTGGTTTTAAATAGTGAAACCTTTGTCAGGTCCTCATGGAAAAAAACCCACCAAGAATACTCAGTTAAACTCTCTTTAAAGTGCAGGAGTGATCTGATTGCTATTCTCAGTAGATTTCATCAATGTATTCTAACACTAACCGATCAGTTAATATTTACCTCAAGCTGAGCATATACGTTATTTTTATCCCAACAAATTCAGTCTTGATGCTAAGCAAATCCGTTTCAACAAATATATCTCAAACACAAAAGGATGTCTTCTTCGCCTGGGATGAACAAATTTTCACAACAAAATAGCATGGACATGTGTAATCTTGAATCGACGTAAAGAAGAATGAATTCGATTTTGTGAATCTTAACCATGATGTTTAAAGCTTATATGCATTCTGTTCTTATTTACTGTTTTATATCCAAGTACATATTTTGCAGATTTGTTGAAACACGTCAAGAATGCTTTAACAAGTGTATACTAATAAACATAAATACAAACCTAAGAACACATAAACAACTAAAATATCCATCTCTGATATAAAACTGTCTAGTAGCTGTAGTTTGCATTTAATGTTTAATGCAGTAAGTTCTTTGCAACGTGATATAAATTACAGAAACACACCACCCTTGTTAAAACACTAGCTTCAGGAAACAGGCATTTTTGAGCTACATTTTTCTAGTGATGGTATGTATGATAAGTGCACTGGAGCTTTGCACCAGACAGCGGACTCCAACAGAGACTGCTTCAGAAGGAAAGATGTGCATGTGTGAGAGATCGTACAAACCATTAGCTTGTAAATAAGCTTTATTTGAAAAATGAAAATAATCAACTACAAAATGATGGCAAGTTTATTATTTCTAAAAAAACTAAAAAACCCCAAAACCTTGGTTGTGGATTTTCCATTTTTTAGAAATTTTTAACAAAAATACCAAATCCTTCTGTGTCCTTAGTTTCAGTAGTTTTAAATATAAAAATCATGGTTTCTCACAATAGAGATGAATTTCTGAAAATTACAATGCACTCAACTACAGAACCAATCTTATCTTACTTTGTTAACAAGGTGTGTTTCAGCCTGTCTTCCAACTGATTCTGTAATAAGGTGTCTCAGAGCATAAATAAGCATTGCAGAAACAGCCAGAGAAAGCTAAATACATGTACCAAAATGATGCAACACAGAAAGGAAAAAATTCGAATATTACTAACTTAACTCTTTTCTCAAATTGGCCCAGCTGCAGTGGAGATACTGTGCAAACCAGAAACTATTACAATGGTAGAAATTATCCAGATAACCCATAAAATAACCCATACCAGATGAAGTAAGAAGGAAGGCAGAGCATGGTCTTACACTCCTAAGTAGCAAACATTAGTAAAGAGTATTGTTTTCCCCGAGCTATGTACCAGGCAAATACATAATCTCTTTTGAAACTTTGAGACAGAGAATGACATGCCATTATATCTAAAATGTTTTTTCACTTGATATATTTTGGGTAACAAAATCAGGTTATTATGATTTTAAAGACTAGCTAAGCTACATTATGTGAAAGAGAGGACTTGGTAGAGGAGTCTAACACCAGTCTGATTATTGGCATGTCATGCATAGTGTGGCTTCATGTGCTAGAAAATGTGTATTTGTCTTCTTTGTTGTTGTTTGCTTGTTTGCTTGTGTTTTTTTTCCATTTGTGAAAGAGCCAGCAAGTTTTTCTAGAAAACTGTTGTGTTTCACTTGCTCTCATTTCTTCTTGTCTACACAGCAACACAAATGAAGCCTTTGTTGATGTGATGACAGTGTGTGAGGGAATCCACAAAATGTGATATCCTAAAACATCTTCCCACAGCTATTATTTGTGAAAAAAATTCAAACTAAATAATCTTGCTTTTAGTACATAAGCAACATATTAAAGCAGAAATTTTTACAGTGTTTAATTTATCATAGAACTATGCAATGAGATGGCAAAGTAATATCAAACCCCATCGCTGTGAGATGCAAGAGCAAAGGGCCATTGTCTTTCCCCTCCCTTTGATTGAAGGGTACCAGCTCACATTCTAGTGGCTGCACAAATAACCAATACCAACATTATACAGAGGAATTGACAATGGCTGTAGTAGAACAACAGATCTTCCAGCTTTTCTTACTCTTATTTATCCAGTGCTTTAAACCTGAGCAATGAAGATAGATACAACATAAATGTCAAAGACAAAAATAAAACAGAACCTAAGAATCTGCCACACTGCTTTAAAAGTCTAATTGGGCATAGGAACCAGGACAAGAATTTTTAGAGTTTTGCCTAAAAAGCAGGAAACAAGACTGAACAGAAAAGTAATGTATGGCATAATAGTAACTGCACACTGAAAATTAAGAAAAAAAAAAAAAAAAAAGGACAAAATATCTAAAAATGAAATTTATTTTAGTAGGATGCTGGTGTGTTGTGCTGTATCCCCAAACCTGGACACTTGGCCAAACTATGCCATTATAGCTCAGCCAACGGAACAATAAACAGCAAGTGAACTGCTCACAAAATGTTTGGTCACGTTCATCTTGCTGATCATTGCACAACTTTTTGTTACTCTGTTGTTATTTGAACTCCCTAGCTTTAACAATCTTGAAGTAAAGGATAATTGGATAAATTTCATCTCTCTTGTACCTCCTGAGGTGACAAAAAGTTTGTTTTTTTTTTTCTTTTGGACAGTTCAGGTTTCCTGCTCATGTGTGTTCTGTCAAATTTTATCTACCTTTTTATGTTCTTTCTGTATTTAAAAATAGATAATTCTCATTGCAAACTACATCCTCAGAAATTTCACTAGAAGCTTTGTCAGACAGACCTTCTGTGCAAGGCTAAATGGCTTTTGTGAAGTTGTAAAGGGTATGATTGAATGGGCAGTGAATATTTAATGAAGTTCAGTTGTTAAGCTTAGAATTACAAGCACATCTCCTATATATAATAAAGAATATCAAACCCTCATAGTAAGAAACAGTTCTAAAGTGATTGAATGAGCATTTGTTTGATGGAATATTAAATTTACATTGCTCAGCTTTCTGCCTTACTTCACCACCCTTAATTAAATAATTATCACTGTGATTTAAAATAAATCCAAACAATACCCACAAAATAGATAATATTTTGAAATTATCTTCAGTATTAGTTCCATGAAAATAAATCACAGGGGCTTAGTTTGCCTCTCTCATATGTCTGGTGTTGCCAAATAGTTCTCTTTTGGATGTCCAGTTTTGTCTCAGAGTAGAAACATGGTAGAAGCATATTAAGTCTGCAGTTACTGGCTTTTACTGCACTTAACTGTTCAGATTCCCTGCTGTAACATATTTCTTTTTCTGCTGCAAAATTTTTATTCATAAAGACAATGGCAATTTAATATTAATACTGTATAAAGAATGTCACATCACTTTTTATGTACGTGCAAACATCTGTCACAGTCTGGAAAGCAGTGTCAATGCTTCATGGTAATGAAGCTGGCAGAAGCAGGATGCTGTGAAACCCTTGCACTGACCTGATGGTTCTCAACCCACCAACAATTCTGCAGCTGTTCTGTAAGCCACTTGAATGCTAGGTGACTAGAGCCTTACTTGCTGGAGTTCTCCTCCCTTCTGCCACAGATTCCATTGATTCTTCCAGCTATACTTGAGGTAACACTGCTTTGTTCATTTGACCTTGTTGCACCACAATGTTGGTGTAAAGTGCCTCCTGCCTTTTGTTGGCTTGATGTTTGAAGCCTCTGCAGCCTGTATTCTCTATCAGGCACATTATGGACTGTCTTATTCCAACAGCTGTCCAAATGGATTCTTATAGTGGTTCAGCTTTTACAGCTGACATGACAACAAGCTTTAGGAAGCTCAAGTAGAGCAATGAAATAAGGTCACTTGCGTTTCTCAAACTGCAAAATGAGAATGCAGAAGTGACTACAGCACAGATGTGTTACATACGTCTTTCCAAGTCTCAGAATTACTCAAATGATAAATCACTCATCCACTGACACTTGTAAGCCTATCACAAGCTACCACAAGGTCTCCCACTATCTTGAAATTAGCAGTATAGCAACATCAAAGCTGCTATTTAAGACTTAAGCTATAATATATCTATGAGCCTTTGATTGTACTCAGGCCTTGATTCATCCTCTTACCATACCTGGGATGTTGATGGACCTTGTTAAGAGCATCCAGCTGCCCACTGTGGTCAGACCCTTGAGAACTGTGCTTGTCAGGATAAGCATAGCCTGTGGCAGAGTCACCATCAGCTCCCAGATCAGATTTCCTCATGGAAGGAGGAAAAGCTTGCTGCTTTCTGACCATGTCTATTCATATTTATGCCTTTTTACAGCACAATTCTGTTATTAATTACACACCATAGGAAAGAAGTATTTATTAGAGCCTTGAAATACATTTACAACTAAAAGAATTTTATTTGAAAGCCTAATAAAAAATAGTAAATTAACCTAATGTATTCTCTTCAGCATATTTTTATGGCAGCCACTTTACAGCTTTTTTCCACTTCCTCTGTAAATTTTCTGCCACAACATTAAACAGTTCAAATTTCTTTGGTGTCATTATATAAGTCTTGTTATTCCTCTGTGATTTGTCATTATGTGTTTCTGATACTCTTATATTTATCTGCTTTCAGACCTCCTAATACTGTTGCATAGAACAGCGAACTTTCTAAATTTTAAGCAGACCTAAAACATTCGGGAGAGAAGAATGACTGAACTGCGTAAGACAATGTAAACCAATACAGGTCATGTGAGATACAGCACAGAGTGAAAACAAAAAAATTTACACGAATATGCCATATAAAAAACCTTGTTCAGGAACAGAAAATAGCCAACTTCTGAGATAACTTAATGTTTTGTGAAACCAGAATTCCTATTTTTTTTAATGAACACATCTACTAGGGCACTAAAACTATATACATTCATTCAAGTAACATAGAGGGAGATAATAACTTAAAGCTGCAGAAAAAAAGAGAGGTAGGATAGAAAGGAAATACTGGTACAGTACCCCGTCCTGTTATTTCATGAAATGAAGACAGTTTTTATTGGTGCAGTGAAAGATACTGTGGGGAGCCTGCAGAAGCATTTTGTCATCCAGGAAGCAATAGTATATTTAGGTTGACAGAATGGTCAGCCCAGGGCACATTAAACATTAATTCTGTCTTTCTTAGTACAAATCCTTCTCATCCTTTCAAGTGTTGCAATAAAGAAAAAAGTAGAAACAGAAGGAATGAGGTAGTCTTGTTCCCAAAATATGCATATTTTTTAGTGATTTTATAAGTTAATAAATATACTTATGGTTAATAATATATTTCAACATATTTTTCTCATATTTAGATGTATCATAAATTCTAAAGAGGATCTTGTCAATATTTATATTTATGTTTTGTATACCTACAACAAACTGGTACTTCCTGAAACATTCAGTAGCTGGAAGATCTGATTGCAAGTTTACTAACCTCTCTTTTCTTTGTGGGCGTAACAGTATATATGTTAACAGGCTATAGGGTTCCAAGCATGCTGCTATCGATGCAGGTAACCATACAAAAGCAGCCTAGATTTCAAGAAGTGGTAATGAAAAGATTGAACAAAATACAATGATTCTGTATGGAATAAGCAATCCAACAAAAAAGGCACAGAAAATGGCTTAGCAAGAAGCAGGCTACCCATAAACCTCAAATTTGTGGCCTTATCTTCTCTAAAAGGGTTTGAAATTCAGTGGACAGTGGAATTATAGAATTGTTTTGGCTGGAAGAGATCTTTAGGATGATCAAGTCCAACTGCTAACCTTGCACTGCCACGTCACCACCAAACCATGTCCCTAAGCGTCACATCTACATGACTTTTAAATACCATCAGGGATGGTGACTCCACTACTTCTCTAGGCAGCCTGTTCGAGTGCTTGACAACCCTTTCTGTGAAGAAATTTTGGAAATATCCAACCTAAACCTCCCCTGGTGCAACCTTGGGCCATTTCGTCTTCTCCTACCAATTGTTAGATGTGACAACAGACTGACTGCCGCCTCGCTTTCAGGTAGTTATAGAGTGGTAATGTCTCCCCAGAGCCTCTGTTTATCCAGGCTAAACAAGCCTACTTCCTTCAGATGTTTCTTGTAAGACTTGTTCTCTAGACCTTTCACAAGCTTCATTGCCCTTCTTTTGACACGCTGCACAGTCCCAATGTCCTTCTTGAAGTGAAGGGTCCAGAATAGAACCCAGCATTTGAAGTGGCTTCACCAGTGCCAAGTAACTATAGGGGGACCATCACTTCTCTAGTCCTGCTGACCACACTATTTCTGATCCAAACCAGTATGCTTCCTGGCCTTCTTGGCCACCTGAGCACACTGCTGGCTCATTTTCAGGCAACTCTTGACAAACACTCACAGGTCCTTTTCCACTGGGCAGCTTTCCAGCCACTCTTACCCAAGCCTGTAGCGTTGTATGGGGTTGTTGTGACCTAAGTACAAGACATGGCACCTCACACTTTGGCCCATCGATCCAGACTGTTCAAATTACTCAGTAGAGCCTTCCTACCTTCAAACAGATCAACAGAGCCACACAACTTGGTGTCACCAGCAAACTCACCAAGAGTGCCCTTGATCACCTCATCCAGATCACTGATCAAGATATTAAACAGAGCAGACCCTCATATGGAGCCCTGAGGAACATCACTCATGACTGGCTGCCAACTGGATTTAATATCATTCATCACCATTATTTGGGCCTGACTATGCAGACAATTTTTCATCCAGTGGAGTGTGGGCTAAGTGTTACCTAAGTGTTTATCCAGCAGAGTGTTCCCAAAGAAGTGGGTCTGGTCTGTGTACTGAGCCTTCTGTTCCCTTCAGAAGAGAGTCACCTATGACAATGACCCAGATTTTTTTTCTTTGTAGAAATAGTTTTAATGCAGGATGTAACCCCACTTGATTTCAGCAACACTTCCAAGCTGGGTGAATCATCATCCTTGTTATTATTATCAGGTTCCACTTGCAGGACCTTGCACCTCTTATGCGAGGGCACCTGAGAGGTGGGATTGCTGCTGATGGGATGCACCTGCTGTGCTGGGCAGTAATTTAGCCAATTGCCTTAGCTCTTAAAGCTTATTATGTTTATATCTTTAAAGGACCTCGGAGGACATACTTCATTAGACATCTCCTACACATAGAATAAGAACTTAATGTTCAAGGAAGAAAAGTTAAAATTCTGTTCCAGCTGGGTGTACCCAGATTCCTGAAATAATACCACTTTTACATTGAAGAAATAATGATTTAATTATATCTTTCCAGAGCCTTAAAGTTCCCTTTAAGTTTAAGCTGACTTTATTGTGACTGCTACACCGGTAGTTTTAAATGTAAAGGCTAAGAGTCTAATGGATCTTTGCTGACATTTAGACACCTCATTTCCCTTTACTTCTCTGAAAACTTCAATCTAGACTATCAAAGATCTGAAGGACAATGTGCATATACACATACATCATAAACATAGGCTCGTAGAAGTACATCTCAACATTACGAGCAGCTATCAAAGCCAAGAAAATGTGCCTGCTGTGGGGAACCTACTCTCATTTTTTTGGTATCAGCACAGACTTTCTGTCCACAGTCCAGCATGAGGGTTGGCATTTGCTCAGTGAGGATTTGACAGCAGTGCTTGTATATATGATATGCCCTTGAGCAAAGAGTAGTGCTCCCATTAGGTATAGGAAATAATTCAGTCTCTTCTGTAGCTCAGTATAAAGGGCCTCTAAGCAGGATCTGGCAATTGTACAAAATTACATATAATTGTTCATGATGAAATTGCAGTGCAGGCTAGATTTTTCTAGGAGCTCAGCTAAGACAACCATACTTGCTTAGTTTGGTTTGGATTGTGTCCAGTACTTTATTCACTAAACTACAAACTCTTTGGAGGCTTTTGTTTTATTTGTTTCTGTTTTCACTCTTAGAATATCCCAAACCAGAACATTCCACAAAATGAATGGAATTGGTTTTATGCTTCTTGCTTTGTCCCTCCCATTTGTGACATACAGTCAAAGGCTTCATGATATGCTGTAAAATCACATCATCACCTGTCCGGCTAGCATGAATTGCTACATGCTTCTAAAAAAATTATTTTGAAGAAGAAATAAACCAAAATAATCAATTACTTAATTCAACAATAATTAAAAACCTGTATTTCTTCTTCTCGTTATCTTTATGCCATGATAGCCATTATTAAGTAATTGATACATTTTTGTTTAGGAGAGAAACCTGGGGAAAAAATATGCAAATTTATTCTTAATTTTCTTTTTATTTTTGCTCCATTTATACTGAAAACTACATCACAGAAAATAGAAGTGCAGGATGCTTCAACTAGGTTGCTATCAGAAAAGAATCATAGAATCATGAGGGTTGGAAAGGACCTCTAGTATCATTGAGTCCAACCTTCATCCTAATATCTATCTATCCACTAGACCATAGCCTCAAGTGCTACATCCACTCATTTTTTAACAACGAGTGGAAGCAACAAGAGCCTGAACTGCAAGGCTTCATGTTGAAGGTTGTTGAAATGTGAAAAAATATTTTCCAATACCCATTTGGTCACCTTATGGTATGTTTCTCTTTCTCTGCTTTTGGAGGGTAACTGCCTAGGTCTCTCAGGTTAGCTTCTGTCTTCCATTCTTTAATACCACTGTCACATTTGAATTCTGGAGCCTTAGCAGTCTCAGGAAGTTTCACTGAAGTTATTTGATAAAGCAACAATAAGATTTTTCTTATAGCATAGCTCTTTCTGAGATCCTGCAATAGCAATGATTAACACAAAAACAGGGAGAAAACAGGGAGACTGTGAAAAGGTCTGCAAGGAGTATGTGGGTAGGTGAGGAATTGTTAGTCAGATGTTCAATAGAAGTATCAATGTGTTAAGGGGGGGTAGGAGGAGGGTTACCACTGTTGTAGAGATGTAAAAAAAGCTAGATTAACACATGGAATGTCCTCAGACCTCCTGGGACTTATAGCTGCCAAAAGACTTAACTACTTGGCCATGGACTCACATGCCAGTGCCAGAGTTGATGCTTGTCATGGTCTGATGGCAAAGCCAGCTAAAAAGTCTTCATCTCTGCCCTGTTGCCAGCTGTTTCCTTCTTTGTCCATTTGGCCCAGCAAATAATACAGGCCATGCCACTTCAGAGGGCGCAAGCATGGGAGAAAACAGCTCAGATCCACCAGGATTGAGAGGTGTGACCTCTGCTTGCACAAGACTCTGCAGAACACAGCAAAAACCTGGTACTGCACTGAGCGCCTGTACCTCAGTCCTGGGAGAAAAGCAGCAGCTCTTACTGATACAGTCAACATGTAATCCACTTCTTGCACGAGTCCCAGGCCTTCTTTCACTCTGCATGGGCACAAAGGCCCCAGTTATATATTATCTCAGTATAATGTTTAAATCAAACGCTTAAAATTGGATCCTTTTACTGCATAAACTCTGTGACCACTTCAGTGCCAGGAATAGCAGTGATACTAAACCAGAAGCAACTCTGTTAAGCTCTTTACTAACATACTTTTTTCCCAGACAAATTCTAAAAATGAGAACTGGAACTTCCAACATTGTCAGTCTCTATGTTCTAATTCTTATTTTTGAACAAAACAAAGAGGTAGCTGATACTTCTCAGTGCAGCAAAGGCTAAATCTGAACACTAAGTTTCCTCTGCAAAGAACTGACACACAAGTGTCTGACCCTAGCCTGCATCCACATTCTGAGCCACAAAGTACTGATTCTGATAGCAGTAAACATCACCTGAGAATAGCCTGCAAATGAATCAGTAGCTGGCTGGGAAAGAAAAAACAAAAACCAAACCTAACCAGAAAAAAAAACAAAACCAACAAAAAAAACCCCGAACCCCAAACAAAAAAAGATTATGGAATGTAATGTTTTAACAAACTAAAACTTCCTAAGTTTCTTTTGTGCGTTAAAGAATAAAAAGACAGAGAAAGCAGAATATAATATGGAAAAGGATAAAAAAGTCCTTTCAGAAACCATATGGAACTGCAGTGTAATCTGCTAAAACCTTGAAACATATATGTTATGTTTGTGGTATTTACTGAGGAGTTTCTCCTGTATCCATTATAAGGACAATGCAATATATCAATTTATATGAACCTGTAGGCTTCTAGGCTTCCTCCCTCAGTCTGATTCAACAGCATAAGGAATTAAAAACTACAAGTACAGTCAACTAAAAACTGCAAAGACAAAGAAAATACTGGATTCTTTTATATGGGAAAATACACAGTCATGCTGCTGACAGCAAATAGCCTGGAAAGGCTGTTTCCTTTCCTCTCCCCCTGTTTGTTCCCCTGCCCTCTCAGCTTCCTTAAAGACTGGCAAACCTTGTTCCTAAGTCACTTCAGGGACAGATTCCAACCACATTTGCTCCACAAAACACAAGACCCAGTTTCTCCTGGCACCTTATTTCATATTCTAATGCATCCATCTTGGAGACCAAGGAGTATATGAGATGAACACAAATAGTCTTATGCCAATGACTAATCTTATCTTCAGCAAGGCTTTTTGTAGTCAGAAGTAACGTGTGAATTGGATAACATCCAGAGACTTGCAGTCATTCCATATATGTTACAATTAAAAATTCTAATGCTGATTTAGGTCCTTCATTTCAATTTTATTAATGCTTCTTTTCTTTTTGTCCCTCTATCCTCCCAAGCATATTTATTAAAAGTACTCCACAATGATGAAAATTTGGCAACCCTGAGACATCAGAATTAATGGCATGAAACAAAATACAGGTTCAATGAAGAAGTCAGTTTTCTTGGGGTGAGGATTTTTGTTTTGATTTGCTTTGGTTTTTCACTTAGAACAACTGTAATGGAAGATCTTTTTTTCTGCTTTTTTTGCAGATTAGCTGCTTTGCAGACATGGAATGGTAACTTAACTCATCTATGACATAATAATACTTCATGTTTTTGGAAAGTGTTATGGGATCTGCAGAAGAAAAACAGTTGATAATGTTGACTAGGACTTCTCTTATATTACCAAGGCAAATACCAGCCTATACATGGTAAAATACTACAGCTTTCAGTAGGTGAGTCTGTAGATTGTCAAGACAGTCCCAAAAGGTGAAATTCTGGCCCTGCTGAGGTCAGTAAAAGTTTTCCCATCAGCTTCAGACAGGTCAGAGTTTTGCTTCTGATGCTTGGTGCTCAGTGAGTATGTACGAATCATGCACTATCCCTGGGCTCTTAATTAATTTCAAAGCTGAATCCTTGTTTTGGCATTTCCATTACACATATTCTGCTTACATGACTAGTAACTAAAGACCTGAATGAGAACAGTGGCTTCCTAAAGTAACTTCCCACCTTCTGTGGCCTTTTATATGTAAGAAATATTAATAGAAAAAAAAGAAAAAAAAAGAAAAGGAAAAACAAACAAACAAACAACAAACAAACAAAAAACCCACAATTGACCTTTCTCAGTTTTATAACACACATTAAAACCAAGATGAAAATGTCTATGAGCAGCACCATGTGGAAGAAGATAGTGCCACTGGAATTCTGCTAAGTGTGTCTAGAAAAGTCCATCCATACTGAAAAGAAGTGTTTTCTATTAACAGCCACCTTGATACCACCAGGAAATGTACACTGTTCTCTTTAGAGCATGACAGTGAACTCCAACAGCATACACCCCTTTGGGAGTTTTTCAGCACACCTTGTCTTTTAACTTTTATCCCAAATCATTCAAAGAGATGGAAGTCCTCTATACAAAATAAGGTGGGGAACTAAAAGCTGATGTAAGCAATTACTCTGCTGAAAACAGATAAAGCACTTGCTATAAGATACTGAATGATAATATATGACTTTTTCACACAGTAAGTCATTCTGCCACCAGCAGTTCTTGGTTTTGTCTGCAAGCTGAGTTTATTGGGGTGCAAACCACAAATGTGGATGTGGAGTACATAAGCTTCTCTCCACACACTGTTTTTCCCATTTTTAGAGGACAGTGCACTGCCTTGTACTCAGCACCTGCCAGTGTTCAGAAATAGAACAATACTGTTACTTTAGCAACGGAAGTTAGGAATTAAGTTTTCGTTTCTATAAGGAAGACAGATTCACAGTCTGGAGCTCACATGCCCATCTGCACAGGGAGGAGACTGTGTTCAGTTATATAAATGGGCAATATGGCTGCTAAATAAAACTGTTTATAGTAGTCTTAGCAAATATTCCTGCAATGTTTCTTGTCAAAGAAACATGTGGAAAGCCAAAAATATATGAAAAACTCCTCAAAGACATAAAAGAAAAGTGCACATAAAATACCAAAAGACACTCTGTGACAACAGAATACTATGGTACTATTTCAAGCACACATTCCATTAAGAGTATGTATTCTTTAATAAGAAAAACAATTTTATTACTTAAACTGCAATTCACAGTCAGAATTAAAAAGTCAGGTTTTGAGATTTTAATGAATATTTTACTTTTTCTCCCCTCAAATAAAATTACTTAGGCTACAGTGAAAGAAAAAAGTGTCCTTATTCAAAATGTCGGCAAGCATTGATATGTCAAGTGTCTTGTTTATGTTCAGTTATAATGAATCTATAAGAGGCACAAATAATTAAAATAGTTCATTTTGGTTTGGGTTTGTTTTTTTTTTCCCCTTTACACAGGTAGTATCATAAGAGATTTGCAAAGAATGGTTAATCTACTAGTCAGCCATGGAGTTTCTTTTCATCAGAATTTAGGAAGTACCTGAATGATTAACTCTTATATGAGGTGAAATGCTTCCATGTTGAGAAGAACTGTGGAGGGCTTCTGAGGCATGTCATTAGCCTCAGAAAATGCAGATGATGGTCACCTGGCTCCAGCAGAAGATACATATTGCACAATGGTAAAAAAGTGACTTTCATTATAAAGAAAAGGTGTGCTGGAGTACTTCTCCTGTACTCTTTTCTCCTTTCTCCTTGAAAAAATCCAAAGAATTTGTAAATACTTCTAGCTTTTTGCTCCATTTTATTGTGGTTTATTAACTATTCCCATTTTTATAGTATTTAATTTATATTTTAAAGTATTTTATCATAGAACTGTGTAAAAGGACAGAGAAAAATGTAAGAAAGGATCACTCTTTACTGTGGGTCTAGGAAGACTTCTTCAAGTCCTATAGTGGGAAGGCAGATAGGAAAGATTTTGTGGAAAATAATACGAAGGCATCATCACTTCTAGAGTCATGCATTAACCTCCCTCCGAATAAGTTCACCAACTTCATTAATATTCTTCCATATTTGGAATAAAGCAAGCACAGGCTTCTCCCAATTTAATGACTAAACACAGACTAATGCTGCTTATCATCATGCTCTTGCTTTTCTAATTTTTAATTGAGCAACCGGCACAAATGCTGGTTAATGACCCTATAAAATTGCATGTCACCTGAACTATGCAGTGTAGTCCTCAGCTTTGACAAAGATCATACTTAGATCTAACCCTTGGGTTTAGCTCTTGATCTAGATAAAGTATTGTAAAAAGACTACTTTAACACAGTTCTTCACTTAAATACCAGATATTAACAGCAGTGTGTCAAATTCAAGGGCTAAAGCCTGGTATTACCACTGGCACCAGGACTACTTGTGTTGCACTTCTGCTGTTGCAGACTCCTCAGGTTGCAGAGCAGCCAGCCTGGCCTTTTGGATGCAATCATATTAATTAATATATATTAC
>JANHFX010008873.1:44478-74972 GCA_027560015.1 Chloroceryle amazona
AAGGCTCGGATGCAATCTGTGGCACAGACAACCACGGAGAAAACAATGGACTCATTTCTACAATAAGGAATTGCTTACAGGGGGCAAGGGTGAAACAAAAATTCTTCATTAATATATGTGATATTATATTCTTATAATACATCATGTTATATTATTAGCTACATAGGCCATGGGTTTATTTTACTATAAAATAGAAATATCATTATTGTATATGATCATATTAATAGAATTTATATAAAAGGGAGCATTTTTCAAAATAAGAATTCATTCTCCCTCACTGAGAGAACAGTGACCCTGATGAACACTAGTTTTGCCAATACCTGAAGCATTTTCTCATTGGTTATTTAGTAAACAACTCCTGCATACAAAGCATAAATGCTTTGAGCCAAGTTGCCATGTGACATCCATCACAAATTATTACTCCATATAAAATAAAACCTAAGCTCAGAGACATCCACAGCCTGAATCATGTTGTGCTCCTACTGCTGTACGTGACTATAATCCAAGCTTTCATCTTTACTTCTTTTTCCCTCCTTTTTGTAATATTAATGGAGAAAACCTTGGGGAAAAATAAACAGCTGAAATGCAAACACATGCACTGAAAAATGACAAAAATATTATCTGGAAGTAATCAGTCAGCATTATACATTTCCCTGTCTTGCCAAGGGAGGTTGAATCGAAACCAAATGGGCTCCTGTTGGGCTACAACTTCACAATTAACGCTCACTTCATTTGTCACTGCTCAGGCTGGGATCTAGGGCAAGGAAATATCCTTTCAACTAATGTAATTGGGAGCAGAGGGGACAGTTAATTAAGGATAGTAAGAGAAGAATGGTTCCTAAATCTACCAAAATAACTTAGGGAAAGGGGATTGGAGAAGAATAAGACTCTGTATCATGTTGGATATTAAGCTGAACCTAAGCCCCCTGAAGTAGTTGGGAATTCCGACCTGTTATTTGCTCAGTATACAAACTAAAAGACTTTGAATAACTTCAAACTACAGTCTTGGTTCTGTATCTTCTAATTTGAATATTCCTGTTCCTGTGCATATTTCTGTCTTACACCAGTTAGGATTTATTCCAATTAAATCAAACAGTTTTGTTTTCATGCTTTTCTCCTTTCTTTATCAACAAGGCTGCTTTATAATGAGACAAAAGCAGGAGGTTATTTGTGTCTATTAATTACTTTTCCTTAAAACCAATTTCTAATTCCAGCATCAGATTAACATTTCTAGGGTTAATATGAACAACTGGAAAATAAGTTAGTAACTACCAAAATTCAAAGTATAATGTTAATGTGTTCACTTCTGGGCTTAATGTTTGCCATCATCTTTCTGTAGCTAATAGATCTTTAGATCATACATGTTTCTTCATGTCTTCTTTGCCAAGACTTTTTTGATAACATGTCCCCTGCAATTCCTTAAAAGCTTCACTTTGGGCTTTCTCACAACATTTGGATTTGAATTCCTGAAACAAAAAGTCTGAATCTAATAGTACTTTGTAGCATCTCAGTTGTTACCCAACATCATTCAGATCACTTGACAGCTAAACTCTGAGGTTACAATTGATTCATGGAAGATCTGACTTCCTTTCATAATTCTATTTCCTCAGTTGCTACTTTCTGTAGCAGAACTAGCATCATATTTCTATACTAAAGTTTCATGTACCAACATGCTCTTATTTCCACTTCCTAATGAACTTCAAGATAACAAAGAAGTCTTTCACTTTGTAGTTTCTAGGATGTGATAGATTGAGTCTTCATTGTCAATGAACCAGCTCATAAAGCTTCCATGATAAGTATAACTTCCTGCAGATATTCAACAGCAACAGTTTTTTTCAAAGCTTTTTTTTTTTTTTTTAAGATCATGTTCAACTTGGCTTTTATTTCACCCTTTCTCTCTTGTTTGAAGATCTTGAAAATTAAGAAAAATCATGTTAATTAAAAGTATCACATTCTCTTTCATATTTCAAGGTGTTTTTCTTCAATTATCAGACTCTCTGAGAGATCTGATGATAGAAACAATCCAGTGAAATACTTCAATCGAAACAGAACTGGATATAAAATGGAAAAACAGTTTAAAAGATTTTTACCGTGACCACATCCGAGACATAGATACTTGAATACAAGTAGCACTGAAAGTAATACTCATGTCATTAAAGTCAATAAAGCAATTATATAGCTCTGCGTATGAAACCAATTTAAATTGTTGGGACATAAGAAGGGCAATCATAAGAGAGAACATGGAAAATCCTGCACCCTTTGATATGAAAAGAAAAACAAAACTCAGATTTACACTTAGTGAGTGAATGAACTGCCTTTCTACATGGGCTTGCTAATGGAATGGTTTCTATAGTCTAACTGCTTACCTCTGTCAAATAACAATTGGTTCTATCATTTATTGCAATAGCATATAATACCCTATGAGCTAAGCACCATAAACTCATCTACAGGGTGTGAATGTAGATAAGAAAAGGATGATTGAAGTAAGGGATGTATGGAAATTGTTAGCTGACTCCTAATTCAGTAGCTCCATAAAATTTAATATAAATAAAAATATGGAGAAAATAAATAAATAAATAAGTACAGCAAAGAAAAGAATCCTTTAGCTTTTCATCTGTAAAGATTTCATGTTTAGTGATGGTTTCACTGATTGTAAGCCTACAGTACCCATAAGCACATGGCAATTAAACATTAGTAGTTTCCCTCCTGTATTATAACTGAAATTTTAACTGATGCTTCTTCAGAAATCAAAACAAAGTTTTAGAGCAAACTCTGTTTGCATAAAGGTCTGATAAACCATTAAAGTAACAGATATTTTATCTGAATACCAGACCCCAAAATGGGTCAGACTAAATCAAGTAAATACTTGCAGCTACACTAGGTAAGTTTCTAGAAAGGTAAGTATCTGTCCAGGTGACATCACAAAGCAAAGTTTTTTAGGTGGCTGGAGGAATACATGATAATTGTTATCTTGTCAATGCCTGGATGAAAACCTCCTGTCTCTAGGAAAACAGTTTGCTAAGCTTTTACTCTGAGCGTGGATAGTATTACCATGTGTTGCCCCACCTCAAATCTCCCTTTACACTAGAAAAGGGTATAAAATGGTTTTGCTGGACTTTACTCAGGTCTACAAGATTCTGATGTTTAGTATGTTCTGTAGTCAATGATTAGTACCATTAGAGTGTACAGATGCTCTCTGCTTTCAGATAGTATGGACTGTCTTTAATCAGGTCATTTTTCTTACCTGTTTGGAAGTCTCTTCAAGTGTTTGTGGAAGACTGAGCTTCTTCTATATGCAGTCTTTTATTTAGGAACCTTTTAAATAAATACAGTGTTCAATGCTCTTGCAGCTTCTGTCTTATGGAATGGCTTTTGTAGACAACACACCAAACACTTCTGAAGGCTAAGCACTGACTCCAGGAATTGATGATATAAGCTTTACAACTTCAGAAGTTGTACATTTTGAAAACTCTTTGCTTCAGAAGTCATTCTTCCACATGACAACAGAACAGTTTAGTTCAGATGAGCCACAACAAGTAAATGTCCCTCTTGCTGAAAAGGAAGCTCTTTGCAGAGTACTGCAGAGATGTATCCTGTGCTTTGTAAATTATGTAGTGATTTGCTAGAGCCCAAAGCTGTTAATGACTACAACATATGGCTAATCTGTCTGTGCCTGTACACTTTGAGAGAAGTGGTGAATAGTTGGATTTAACAGTAGAATTTGTTTCTGACTGGATTTAGCTTTTATTTTGGGATATTAAATGTCATCACTGCAAAGTCTCTTAAAAATTAATAAAGAAAGGTGAATTTTAATGACTTAAGGTAGCAAACTAAAATGAATATGTGTCATAATCAGTGAGGAAAAGATACTGGTAAAGCCATATAATATATTAACTTCTGGTTTTCTCTAGTGGAATTATTCTTCGCCTCCAACTCCTAAATTTACAACAGCTGCCAAACACTTTCAAACCTCCCATCTCAATTCCAACACAGACTAAATACCACAGTGCTGGCAGATAGTGTTTCACATCAATATTTTGTTAGGCTGCTTACCAATGTCTTATAAAAAATTTAATTATAGATGAGACTAGTGCAAGTTGATGCTACTGTTCCATCTAGACAACTAACTTAATAAAAATGTTAGGAGATATGAAATTTTTAATCTTATTTTCATTTCAGTGCAACTGGTAAATTCCTGAAGGCTCCAAGTGATGCTGAGGCTACCAAAAATGGCTTTAGCACAAATTCATCTGATGTAGTACTAGTTGGCTGCCTATTTTATACAGCTAATGAACTAAAATGTCCTTTAAAGGAAGTTTGGTTTTGTTATAAACCTGTTACGTAGGGCAGCTACAAAGGCTCTGCAGTTAATTTTGCCTTTGCATTTCTTACTTCACCTGTTTGTGTTGCAAGGCCCTGTAGTGATCAAGTCAAAATGCATCTATAAAAAGGTATTAGTTCTATTTCTTATGAAAGCCATAGCTGATCATAAACAATTTCACAATATGGTTGATGTTGTAAGGGACCTCTGGAGGTCACCTTGTCCAGGTTTCCTGCTCCAGCAGGCTCACCTAGAGCTGGTTGCTCCAAGGATAGAGGCTCCACATTCTCCCTGGTCAACATGTGTCAGTGTTCAATCACCCTCACAGTGAAAATGTTTTCCATGCTGTTCAGTCAGAGCTTGCTGTGTTTCAGTTTGTGCCCATTGCCTTTGGTCCTGTCACTGGGCACCACTGGAAAAAAGCCTGGCTTCATCTTCTTTGCACCTTGCCTTCAGGTGCAAATTCAGGTGCATTGATAAGATCCCCCTGAAGTTGCTTTTTTCCCAGGCTGAACAGTTCCTCCTCTCTCAGCCTTTCCTCATAGGAAATATACATTGTGCTTCTCATGCTTTATATTATATATTACCTGTATTATGCACAAAGAAAGGGGCATTAGCTCTTGACATATGTTAGTAGCTGGAGTCTGTTGTCTTTTACTACCAGGCTCATAAATACAGCCCAATACCCTTATTAAATACCCCTATTAATAGCTCTTATGTAAGAAAACACATAGAAGCTACTGTGATTTAACTATTCTTTTTGTCCTGCTATAGCATTGGTAAAATTATTTCAGGTGAACCTATGTGTAAAGGCCCAATTCTAACTGCTGAATGTGTATGGGGGTGAACTACGAACTGCAGTGGAGAGAAATGCAACTGAAACCAGGTCCCTTCAAGGCTTGTTGAAAGAATTTTATATGGGTCTTGTTCTAAGCAAGAAGAAAAAAATTACTTTCTTCTAGCTGCAAGGTACTATAAAGAATTACTCAAAAAAGACTACTGTATTTTTTGTAGTTCTTCTTTGTGGGTATGAAGAAGGTGGTCTAGACAATTGCATTACTGCTAGTCTTGTAATACTGTGTAGTGCAAGAATATATCCCTATTTCCCTCCCTGGTTTCACTGTTCAACATTTGCAGACATGTACATGTCTCTGTATTTCTTAAAACTTTCATCAATAATTCTGGATGCGAAGGGCTTGCTCAAAGATATGATTTCTACAAAGGGGACAACTAGACACTTTTCTTGTAAATAATGGCAGAACTGAATGCATTTCTCTGTGCACACTTGCTCGTAGCTCATTAAACTGCTATGACCACTTGCCAAGGGCTTTCCAAGGAGTGCAGAAATATGACAGTCCTTTAATATAACAGCTCCTTCCTTCCATCCCAGTATTTCTAAATGCAAGGAGAGGCCTTTGTCCATTCATATTCAAATAGGAAAAGGAAATAGTTCACTTCTATTAAAAGATGTGCAGTGTTTCCATAAACACATTTGTACATTCCTGAAATCTATAACATGCAAAGGAAATATTTACTAAAATTTTAAGGGACTTGTAGAAATAATTGCTCTGCTGTAGGTAATAGTACTCCATCCTCCCATCAACAAATGTATCTCTCATTACTAGCAATGGGAATTGTAAGGATGGATAAAGAGGGAATAAACCTCAATAGTACTGTTTCCATTAACATGGTTGAATTTTCTCACTGGTTTGCTACAAGAACTAAATATCTGACATCATTCACAATTGCATTACAGTTACTGTGTTATGGTAGAACTCATCTGTATTGCTGTTAAGTATATATATACAACTTTTCTTGCTTAGCATGTAAAGCTCATTGTAGTCATGTTAGCATTGGAAGATTTTTAAGTACTTTTCATTTGCAATCATTCAAGAAATCATACTACAAATTATTTCTATATTTGCTTTACATTTTACAGTGCAGTTTAAGAAAAAGAAATAAATTCGGGTAATGCCCACATGTTTCTCAAGTATTTTCCTTTCCAATAACACATACGTGCAAATTTGATGGGTGAAAAGGATACTTTTTCATTTTTCACTGTTATGAATCCCCACTAAGTTCCAGGAGCCAAATCATTTAGCTGTGTAATAAACTTTGCAACAGGGAGTAGAGTGTGGTTTATAGTGTGAGCATGACCAGAAATTGCCTTTACCAAGCAGGTTTTTTACCAAACATTGCCACTACAGCCATGTGGTAGCCATGTGTTGTTGTCAGCTGAGAATGCTCTCCATTCTCAATTTCTCTGTTGAAGACATATTCAACCCAGGGACAAATGTGGTAAGGACAAAACCTGAGGATTACCATGTCCATTCTTTAAACCAAGCCTGTTGAACAATGCCATTCTATTCTCTTCCCTCATCCCAAATCTACTTTTGTGCTCTTCATGATAATTCAAGCGCACACTATTCAGATTTAAAATCTTAAAAGATATCTGCATGATATGCATGTCATCTGTTATTTACTTGTCTTCCCTGTATGATAACAGAAGCAGCAGTAAGGAGATAGCATATCAGAAAATAAATTTTCTCATACCTCTCCTTTTCTACTGTGTTTCTATTTTTTTCTCCAGTGGCAGGAAATCCTAGGAATCTCACATTTCCTTCTAGTCAACAGTTCTTCCTTCAGGGCTCACTTCAGACTAGCAGTGCCATGCCATATATTCAGCACAGTGGCATTTGCTCAATGGAGAAGAAGTTCATAATATTTAATAGAAGATGAAAAATAAAGATCATATTTTGTTTACAAAATGACAGGCACTTTGTAAGTACTAAGTGAAAGTTCATTATCTGGAAGATGAAGAATGGAAAGACTTGAAAGAATTTGGCAGAGAAAAGGATTTTTATTTTAGAGATTACAATGTTTCATACAGTAGAGTGCAACTACTGATAATAATTCAGATTTCAGAATAAAATATGGAAAAAAATGTGTAAAACTAAATTGTTTGTAAAGTTTTCTTTTTAATTTAATGTATATTCAATGTTACTTGACGACTTAAAAATTCACTGAATGCTCCTGGTGCCTGCTCAGCCATCCAGAACAGCTGAGGAGCTGTGCAAAAGCATGTCTTTCCCCTGAGTGTATGATCTACAAGATGAGGAAACACTGAACAGACGATGTGTGGAAAGGAAACTATTTTGATGATGGCAATTATTAATGACGCCTGTGACTTTGTCAGGCATTCACATACCACTATGGTGGCCAATAAGTGGTTTAGAACAGTAGAAGTGTGAGGGGAGCACATTGGGCGGCTCTTGAAATTTCTCCGGAAGGGTTCATGGATTACAAATTAAGAACAAACAGAAGAGAAGTGAAAACAAAACTTAGGAGGCTTAGGAAAAGGGGACTTTTTCCAAAGAGCCTGTCCAAATCATATTTCCCTTTTAAATTTTCATAATAACTGTCATCCCTATATTTACTCCTTCCCTACAGGAACAAGAATTTCCCATTCTCATTTCTTGCTTTCAGCAATATAACCTGCCCTTTTCTCAGTTACCTAGGGGACAACAAAACACAAAAGAAGAAAAAGAGGAGGAAAATCAAGAGCTCAGATAAAGGGTACCAAATTCAAGCCATTTATCTCACCCCATAGCCTACAATATAAGAGAAAAATATGCAAAGGAAAAACTGAGTTAAGACATTCTGGATTTCTCTTCCACTGATGTTGTGAAACATTTCTAGCACCATATATAGTACACTTGGGTTGAACTTGGCTATTAAAATATGGGGTTAGGAAATGTGAAGTTGTTATGAAATTTAATCGTAAAATGAGTCCCACAAAATAAATGCACAGGGTATACCATTGTGAATAAACATGAAACTAAACATGTACTCTTTTCATCTCACCTTTTCTGTGATAGTAGAGGGTACATTGCCAAAAAGTGCCTCACACCATGAGCAAGTAATTACTTCTTATGCAGTAAATACCCTCACACTGCAAACATAATATAGCTCTCTAGACACAGATTACTGATTTATACCTAGAGGTAACAAAGAAAATATTTTTTGTAAAAAATAGTTACATTGATTTCTAGTTGTTCTCTTTAATTATTAATTCTACAGTAGGTCCTAGTTGCTAGTTTACTACAGATGTCTTGGTTGGAATAAATCTTGGCATTTCTTCTTGATTTCCAAAATGATACAGGTTTCATTTCCATTATAAGAAACACCTCACTGAGTACAAATCCAGTGTTTTCAGCCTTAAGGCTCTAGTACTGTAGCCTCAGTTTAGACTTCTAGGTCTCATAATCAAATCTGCACAGTAATCCAGATATGTATTAATTTGGGTTGAACTGTACTTTCTAGGGCTCTTTAGAATAGTTTGCTCCAAAATCAGATTCCTAAATAACAAAGATGCATGGGCTAATAGAGTCTCTGTACATACTGTGACATCTCCTAATTCTTAGCCTGCTTGAGGTTTAGAGCTATACTGATACTAATTTGAGACTATTTATAGTAACTTCAAGAATAACTGCTTCATGGAGTGAAGGTATGACAGAATTATGTTTTATTATAATTCACTTAGCTGTTACTTGGTTCCCCAGTCTTTAAAAGGACACTTATTTATACTATTATGTGGTAAACTGTCAAGACAATCTGATGATATTAACTCCTAAAAAAGTTGTTCTATGCCTTTTAGTTTCTTAGTTAAGATGACAAAAAGCAGAGTAAGAAGTGTATGAAAATTAAGGTATGGAAGACCTTAGGGTAACCAATTGCCATTAAACATTGAAGAACAGCATACAGAAAGTCTTTTTTGAAAACCCGGTTTATAAAGAAAACTGCATACACAGGATGGATAACCTTACCATAGTTGATATATTCTTACTCAGAAAAGAGCTGATCATTACTTATGACCCTAATCAAAAAGAATTACATTTTTCAAATTCTTGACATCATCTTCCATCTTCCAGCAGTCTCTCTTCTTTTCTCCTTCAGCAAAACTGAAGCACAGAGGATTCCTTATTACTATGTTAGGCATAGATCATTACAGGACAAGAGTATGGGTGTATGCTTAAAGAACAGGGCTGAGAATCCTGACATTGGAGTAAATCATTTATTTCACTTTGTCTTAGCATTGACCTTTATGTAAAGTCAGCAGTAGTGCTGAACTACTCTGAACAGAGCAATGCAAAGCATCAAATCCTTTGTCAGTGAATACTACAGAAATGTCAATGAAAAAAATTCTTATGAAGCATTTGGCCAAACTTGTTCAAACCAGGAATATGTAGAAGTAGCTTTTAAAAAACAGAAAGACTGTATCTAATTGAACATTACAGTTGACTCATATATAAAAGGGCTTCATGATGGAGTTAACATTTAAAATATGATGAAACAAAACAAAATAAAAAGCCCCAAGTGCAGGTTATTTTGACATATGGTTTGCATTGTTCAAATAAGAACACTCCGTTCTCGTTTGAAAGAACTTGAGATAACTTTCAGGAGCTTCAAATGGAAAACCTCAATCCCTCATACAACATGGTTTAGTACAGACATGAATGCTATTAACAAATGTGGAGGTTTATTGATAGAAGGTCACCTCATAGAGAGTAGCTGACAGAATCAGATGACTCTGCATGGATCATTATAAATGAATAGGACTGTGAAAACAAACTAGAACAACTTTTTTGGCATTTATTTATTTATTTTATGGTCATAGATTTGTAGCAACGTTGAGTCCTATCACTACTACCCACTGCTACTGACTGATTTCTGAGTCATTACAGTTTTCAAAACACCTTAAAAAGGGCAAATAATTGTTTGCTGATTGCGTTTGTGAATAAGCGCAAAGTAATGGATGTTGCATGTGTGTATATACAATGTAGCATGGCATGCTATAGGCAGAATGCTGCACAGATCTTTATTATTTTTAATAATGCCTTCTTTACTTCCTGTTTTGACTGAGTCATTATCAGTAAGTGAATATTTTTTGAGTTAAATGATCCGAGTGTACAGAATTTTCCATAACAGTTGACAGCATGCAGCTCTTGAAATAACACCACTTTTCTTAAATAACAAGTATTTTAAGTAGAATTTTACATCCCTTTTAAAATTTTAAAAGGTTTCTGCTGCTTTCTGTATTTCAAACAACTTAGCAGGAATGGAGCTTGGTACCTCACAGAGTCAGTGCACACATAACATAGGTGCAGATAATCTAAGTTACTGGAAAGAAAATATTCATATGCCTTTTAACTTATCTCTTCATTTTTAATGTAAAATTTTGCAGCTACCAAAGTAATAAACCCATGGTCCTTCGGATGGCTTCTTTTCAATTTTTTAGTTTCGTGAAGTCTCTTTAGAGTTCTTCAAAAAAGATAAAACTTCAGTTTTTCTTCCTGTGTGACAGATGTCTGATGTACTTACTCTCAGTGAAATAATCAAACCCAGCCTCTGTGCACATCAATAGAACTAGGGATTACGTTTCATTATAAAAGAAAAAATTATTTGTGTAGTTAATTATTCAGTAATGCAACATTACTGAGTATAAAATAAAAGGTCAAAGAATAAACATGTTGAAAAACTACATTCTTTGCAATAAACAAATATAGTTTCGTATTTATATGCAGTGCAAGCAAAGGCAGAATTCCTACTACTATTAGTAAAGCCTTTGACCAACAATTTTACTCGCATAGTAAAGAGCACTGAATATGCACTATCATCTTTCTAAAATATTTAACAAGTTTTCAAGACCCTAGAATGACACACAGACATTTATTTATTCTATATAGTTATAGCAATTTAACTTTCTAGTCCAAACATGGTATTTATTGCCTATAGCTAGATATACTTGTGTGCAATATCCTAATACTATTGTTTTGTTATAACACACTTGAATGTTTTCCCATTATAACTTTTTCAAGTTATAATTTTACTGTGATGCTTTAGCATATACAATGGTCCAGGCCTAGAAGAAAGCCACAATGTTTCAGATACATTAGTATAGTTTTTCAAATATTGGAGTCACATTATTAAAAACAAACAAACACACAAAACAAAATCGGAAAACAGAAACTGACTGCACATGAAATTTAAAAATTACTTAGGAGAGTAGTAACATATTTTTTATTGGGTCTCAATAATTCCACAAGGTGATAGAAAACCTCCGTTTGAAAATCTTCCTCCAACATTCTGCAGGGTTTGAACAGATCTTTTACAGAAACTTTCCTTGTTGACAGAAGTTATCTGCAAAGAACTAGAAATTCCTTTTAATATTTTTTCATTATTTAAAAAATATTCCATTTACTAAACATCTAGTCCCCATTTCTAAGATAACTTTCCTGAAGTTTCTCAGGGTTAATGTGAAAGAAATAGGAATGCAGATAAACGGTCAAAATCCCTATGAAGAGGATGGATATAAATATATATATATATATAACCAATCACTTAGCTTTTCTCAGTATTGGAGAAAACACCTTGCACTAATTTTACATCACTTTTTTGACATTTTACTTCACAGCTCATCCCACAGGAGCAAAATCACACTTGGGACCTTACATTTGTACAGTGATGCTTACTTCAGAACAAATATTTGAGTAAGATATGCTTAATATTTTTTGTTCATCATAAGGATGAACTCACTAACAGAATTCAAATAGAAGATTTTTATTTCTACTACTTACTAGCTCCAGGGATTAAATGCTCTCAAGTATTCCATGATAGCATTTAACAGAAAAAGCCTTATTAGAGGAAGGGAAAATTTTCATCATGTCTGCTACAGAAGGGCAGGGCCAAACTGAGCAAAGGCCATGTGTTGGTGCCACTGTTCTATATTATTCCTTTTGTTTACTGTTTCATTACAATTACTGTTGGTTCTGTTACTTCTCCTTTTGTGTTGTTGTATCAAAATCTCCTTATCTCAGCCCATGGGCTTTTGTACTTTTCTCCCTCTTCTGCTTCCTGTTCTAGGGGTTGGGGTAGCACTGAGTGAGTGCTGCATTGTGCTCAGCTCCTGGTTGGGTCTAAACCACAACTAGAAGTATTGTTATGGAACAGAAGAAAAAGAGACATCAAGAAGGGCAAAATACCTTACATTGGAGAATCGGGCTGTGACCATTTAAAAGAAATTGGCAAAAACATGGGTTTGATATGAATGTCACAAAATTTAGTTCAAAGGGAGGGATGAAAATCACCTGTTTGTGCTCAGTGTCTTCTCCTGCTTTAAAATGAAAACTACAAGTGAAGTCATGAGAAGAGAAGGTTGTATGAAGTCAAGTGTGATTAACTTTGCTACATTAGGACTATATTTGTATCAGCAAGACATCCCCACACTGGACAGATAGAATGGGTCTGAAACAAAGTGTGTGTGGGGACAGAAATTTATGCTAGAAAGATGGGAACTAAGTACACTATACAGCACCACAACCTTGTGACTTAGGAGCTCAGTGGATCTTCTTAAACTATCCAGACTTTTAGACTCTAAAGTCATTATAGAAAAAAAACCCAAACATTCCATGGCTGAAGACTCCAGCCTGTGTTTATCTGTGTTTATCTGTGTTAAATTAGTGTGAAGGAAATCTATCTCCATTTTCTGCACTGACGCACAACAGAAGTCAAAAGTGTCTCCACTCTGAATAGGATGATACTTTGATACTTGTAATGTTCATCCAGGTGGCAGGCAAGAGAGGCTCAAATTCCTTCTAATTTTCTAGTTAGAAAAAAAAAAAAGGGGGCTTTCCTCAGCTCCTTAGAAGAAGGCAGTAGGCACTTGCATTTAGGAATGGGATATATAAAATGGGTGGAGTTTCTCATAACAGCCTGTGATGGAAGCAAGACTGAAGACATACCCTTTTTTGTCATTGTATGTGGTCAGTAACACATACAGCGAACACATTAATTTTAAACCTTTAGCCTAGAAGGATGCCTATCCCCTTCATTGGTAAACTCATAATTTTGGCACCCAGGGGGATCTTTCATGTAAAGAGTAGGTAGCACAGCTCTGTAATTTAAAAACCTGTTAGAAGTCAAGAAAATCCCATGTTTAGAGTCAATCTGTGCCTTCTGGATATCTCTGAAACAGGATGTCTCACACAGGCTGAGGTGAGAATGCTTTGAATGAATAGTGGCAAATACTTCAGATAGTGCTATTTAAATGATGGCATTCAGAGTCCTATACAATACCCAAATAGCTAGAGACATCCATGGGAAAGAACTGATTCAATGTGCAGTTGTCCTGGTTTGAGCGAGAACAGAACTAATTTTATTCAGTGATTTTACTTTTCAGCTCAGTTCTTCTTACTAACTGCACTTTCTGAAGTTAGTAGCCTATTTTCACAGACAGTACAAACATCATTTATCACCAGTCCTGGCTAACTGGGGAGGTCCCAGATGACTGGAGGTTGGCCAATATGACGCCCATCCACAAGAAGGGCCAAAAGAAGGATCCAGGAAACTACAGGCCTGTCAGCCTGACCTCAGTGCCTGGCAAGGTTATGGAGCAGATCATGCTGAGTGGCACGTACAATAAAACCAGGGCATCAGGCCCAGCCAACGTGGGTTTAGGAAAGGAAGGTCCTGCCTAACTAATCTTATTTCATTTTATGACTGGGTGATCCATCTGGTAGATGAGGGGAAGGCTGTGGATGTGGTCTACCTAGACTTCAGCAATGCATTTGACGCAGTCTCCCACAGCATCATCCTCCTGAAAAAGCTGGCAACCCATGGATTCGACAGGTGCACCCTTTTCTGGGTTAAAAACTGGCTGGATAACCAGGCACAGAGAGTGTGAATGGTGCTGCATCCAGCTGGTGTCTGGTGACCAGTGGTGTCCCCCAGGTATTAGTACTGGACCCAGTTCTACTCAACATCTTTACTGATGACCTAGATGAGGGGATCGTTTCTACTGTTAGTAAATTTGCAGATGACACCAAGTTGGGGAGTAGTGTCGATACTCTGGAGGGTAAGAAGAAGCTGCAGAGGGACCTGGACAAGCTGGGTCAATGGGCTGTGGCCAATGGTATGAGATTCAACAAGGCCAAGTGCAGGGTCACAATTACCCCATGTATCTCTATAAACTGGGTGATGAGTGGCTGGAGAGCAGCCTGGCAGAGAGGGACCTGGGAGTGCTGGTTTATTAGACAGCTGAACATGAGCCAGCAATGTGGTCAGGTGGCATGGAAGGCCAGCACTATCTTGTCCTTTATCGGGAATAGTGCGGCCAGCAGGACTAGGGATGTAATTCTGGCCCTGTACTCAGCTCTAGTGAGGGCTCACCTTGAGTACTGTGTGCAGTTCTGGGACCCTCAATTCAAGAAGGATAGTGAGGTGTTGGAGTGGGTCCAGCAATGAGACTGGTGAAGGGACTGGAGAGAAAGTCTCATGAGTGATCTGGGGTTGTTCAGCCTGGAGAAGAGGAGACTCAGGGGGGATCTCATAACTCTACTACTCTCTCTAACTACCTGAATGGAAGCTGTAGTCAGGTAGGGGCTGGGCTCTTCTCCCAGGCAGCTCATGACAGGATGAGAGGGCATGGCCTGAAGCTGTGCCAGGGGAGGTTCAGGTTGGATATTAGGAAGCAGTTCCTCAGAGAAAGGGTGATGGAACACTGGAATGGACTGCCCAGGGAGATGGCGGAGTCACCATCCCTGAAGGTATTTAAGAAAAGACTGGATTCTACACTTAGTGCCATGATTTAGCTGATGTTGTGGTGTTAGGTTATAGGCTGGACTCGATGATCTCAGAGGTCTATTACAGCCTCAATAATTCGGTAATTCTGTGATTCTGTGTCTGCTTCTAGCAGTGATAACACCCATATTTAGAGTTAGTACCAAGGATTGGTGTGCAGACCAAGTCCAATGATGGATCTTGTGTACCACATTGGGGGGTGCAGAAAAGTGAAAGGCCGCACATACAGGGAGGAGCGGAAAGGGCAGGTGACCCTAAACTGCCAAGTGAGCTATTCCATCCCATATAAATCATATTTGGTGTAAAGCTGAGGGATCTAGAGGGGCTCCGGGCTCTTACCTCCTCTTGGACCACTTTGCCAGTTTTGCTTGGCTTGGCTCAGGTCCTCTTTCAGTTCCCTCCTTGGAGCATCCAAGGAAGACTCTGTCAGTTCTGCTTTGATCCTGATCTGTGTGTTCCTGAATCCAGAACCGGAATCCAGCTCCTGACCACAGCTCCCATCTGTGGCAGGGCCCAGTCTGGGACTCCCCTGCTGCCTGCTCCACAGCACCAGTGGTGACAGTGATTTAATTACATCAGAGGGGTTGGGTTCAATACTGGTTTTGTATATAGTTGTATATATTCCATTTTTATTATTAATATTCTAATTTTCATTAAATTACTTTTCTAATTCTAATTCTAATTTTCATTAAATTACTTTTCTAATCGCTAAGTCTCTCTCTCCCTTATTCCCTTTCTCTTCCCCCTGGGGAAGAAGGGGGGTTAACTTAGAGTGTCTGTTACAGGTCAAAGGGGCTGCCCTGACCCTAAACCGTGACAGCAGTGCTGGAAAAGATGTTCGGATGCTTCGCATCTCAGAAAGCACAGTGTAGGGAACCAGTAACATCTCTGGTATGTTACAGTAAGAATGCAAGAAAGTAATTATACACATGGGAAAAGTCAAGAATCTGTCAAATATTAATTTCCTTTAGTTATAATAGCAAAGTGAATATTACTTCAGATCCTAAATAAATATCAAAACATAACCCACAAATTGAAGAAACCAAACATGAACTATCACATGAGATAAGACTATCAAAAGAAAAGGATCACCTTGGGCACCATTCAGTACAGAAATATTCTGGATTCTATTTCTCAAATAATTCCGAATGAGAATTTAAATACACATTTACTATTTCCTTATACACAGGCTTTAACACTTGCCTGTTTTAAATGCCATAAGAGAAGGTGAGCAAGATGAGATATATATAAATTCAGATTCTTCTTCACAAAAATGCCATTTGAAATAGAATTTGGACTCTGAACTTCTGTTGTTAGAAATAAAACCTTTACCTTTCTTTATTTTTAATCTCTGAGGTTAGAACTAGAATTTGTTTCTGGTAGTTTTAATTCTGCTGTAACTTCCACCACCACAGCACCATGTAGACACCTTGAATTTATATTAACAAAATCAATACAGACGTGTCCTCTGCTTTGTATCATTTGTGATGGGAGAGCAAACAGTTCTGCAAATCTCAGTACATGCAGTTGCATAATGAAAGACTAAGAAAAAGAGCAAATCATTTCCCAGTGGAGTTTCCTACTTTGGTTTGTGGTAACAATTCAGCTTATTTCAACTTTTGGGAAAAGTTAGAGGGCCTGGATTTTGAAAGAATCCCAACCCAAATTTTCAGAGCCTTGCCTACACCCTTATTCATAGAGATGGTGTTTATACAGCTTACTACTCTTTGAAGCTCATTGGTTGTAAACTGAAATAGGCTTTTTCTTGGGTACAATTAGCTGAAGATTAAAATTGCGCTCTCATCCCCTTGTTGAATAATCATATACATTGTACTGTAACACTTCCAGAATTTTTTATCAGCCAGTCACAAGTCTTAATTTTGAAACTGGCTACCATTCTAATTAATTAATATCAATCTACTCACAGTTCCATTTATCATGCTCTATTCCATCATGCAATGACTGCCTTTACCTATAACCGTTAGAGTTGAGCAAGCTAGCAGAGAGCTGGGAAACAGCCAAGTCTTACCCCTATAGCTTGCTATGATATTATTTAGCTTGTTTCATTTGACTGCCGTTTCCTTCATAGAACGGGCAGCTAGATGATCCTGCTTCATGCACACTTTCCCAGTAAAACAAATGTTATATATCCTCATAAAGTCAGTGACCTACATATGAAAATATAGGTATCAGAAGCAAGCAAGATGTGAGACTTGCTGATTCCTGCGTGGACTACATCAAGGCAAGGATGATTTCCAGAAGGTAGACTGCATGCAGAATACTTAAAAAAGGTAATGCAACCTTGGGCTTCTCTTCTAATATAGTCCATGAACATTTGCCAGTCATTCACTCTGATAGTTACAGAAATCATGGCTTAGGGAAGAGCATGTTACCACTCTTTCTGTTTCTGCTCAGGCCACTCTCTCAAAGAAAGGAAAAAAATAATTCCCAGCAGTGCTGAGGCATGAATAGAGGTATTGTTCTCACAGAGGCCTGAATACCTCTGAAATATATCAGAGAATTAGCTTGTCATTTTTTTTTCTGCTTCCTCCTTAAAGTGTTTTGAAATGACTAATATATTACCAAGAAATGTCTTCTTACATCTCACGCAGACTAATTCCCCAAGGGCTCCCATTATGTCGGCAACCTAAAATGATGGGTTAACAGAGCACATTGGCAGTAGTGAGGGGGTGTATAAAGTACTGAGAGAAGGGAAAGTAGTGTTCTGTGGCTTGCCTCCATCATCCTTTAGTAGCATGTCAAACATAATTATGCTCCTGTCATCTGCACCTACAAGACAGGATTTTAGTTATGATATCTTGCCTGGCATGTAGCTGCTGTTGACAGGCCTCTGTGACCCTGTTCCACCCAGTCTGACTCTACAAATGACAGGACTCTGGCCTAGATGCAAGAACTAACCTTCCTAGGCAGAAAAGGCTTTACCAGGAGAAGATAATAAAATGCTAGAGGAAGGTAGGTCACCTTGGGGCCTGGTTGGTTCTTCATAAGCAGTTGCAAGAGACTTGACTTCACACATTGTATGTGAACTGCCTAGAAAACAGCTGCTGCCCATGAACCGGGACAGAGCTTGAGGCACCAGGCTAGACAACTTTGTGCTACCCACACCCTTCTACCCAAGTAAACTGTTCTGTAAAACACACATACGATGCCAGGCAACTGACAGGCCTTACCAGGAGCATGAGAAGGTCATAGTGATAAAGCTGAAGACATGAGTTATGTTACTCAGGAAGGATGCAAGATAGAGTAAGTTAACAGGAAAACATCATTATTCAAAGAAAATTTTTCATCTTCCTCCCAGCCTTTCTCAGCTTTTAGGTAGAAAACGGACTGAAAAATGTATCAAAATTTTAAAATAGGTTTATGCGTTCAGGAAAGGAAGAAAATTTCTACATCTGCACTGAAACAATGCTGTCTGTGTAGTAATATTTCCCCAGTGTCCTCCTCCAGTTACTATTGGCTTTTTAATTACTCAAAACATTCATGCAGATAGGACAGGGACCTTCTTTGTCTTGAGAAAGGTATTTTCATCATTTAGTGTTTGGGTTTAAGGTTGGAGAGCAGATTTAAATCCTAAGCAGGAATCCCTCTGGGTTTAGAGAGAATAAGATTTTGCAAGTCATGCAATTAGACCTTGTTTATAAATTCCCTGTTATTTGCCTTGCTTTCACTGATGGCAATGTGCATATTTTCTAATAAGAAAATGGCAGTACAGCAATACAAATTTTATTCACTCACTTTACAAACCTGAGCATTTGAAACCTCAAAGGATCAATGACAATGAAGAGCTGCCTTCCAGAACACATGTGTATAATTTTGTTCAGTGATCTGCCAGTTTACTCCACACCATAAGCTGAGGAAAAGCGAAGTCCTGCAGGAATGCCTCAGACCTCAAATTGCCCATAAGGGCATGAAAACACACCTGATGTAAGGCTTGCATGAGAGCTACAACCAAAATCTTTACAGCTAAGCTCATGTCAGTGTGAAAGAGACTGGGACATCAGATAACAAAGTTCACACTGAATGAGATCAGAAGCACGTTCTGAGCTAATGTTTCAAGTTCATCAGAGTTAGCTCTCCCTGGAGAAGCTATTGACACACTAATTCATGGCAGTTAGGCAACCACATAAAGCAGTGGGTCATATTTTCTTTGGCAGGTTCATTATGCAAGTGTATAAAATACCAAACATAAATATTACAGAGGGGCACATGATGGCACAGCACGAATTGGAAAAGCTCCTAAGAAGTCCCAAGAGTCAAGCCATGAGCTTACTGTGCAAGTGATCTCAGAGAAGTAACAATAAAATCTTTATGCCCTTCTATCATTTATTCTTTACAAGACATGTAATACAGGAAAATAATTCAGACATAGTTTAGAATTTATTAAACAAGAATGAGTGAGATTATCTTGTGTATTGGTCTGTTTATAATATCAAATTTTATATTTTACTCAAAAGACTTTAAATATAAGAATTCCAACCTGTCTTTAACAGACCTTTAAAGAGCATTTTAATACACAAACGTTGCAGTTCCAAAGGTAATTTAGGTTAACTCAATCCACATATTATTATAATTGCAAGGGTAAATATCACATTGCAATTTGAAAGAAAAAAAAATATTTCTGTGGTCATTTTGAAATATTATAAATATTATAGGGCCTTTGACAATGGGAACCCGATACCCTTAGCATTCTCATTGTAAATAAATAAACAAATAAATAAATAATGTGATTAGAGCACTCAGCGAGACTGATTAACATGCTCAGTACAGATTACATAGCCAAACACATACAATTGAATGACAAAATCTATGTGAATAGCACAGACTCATTAGAAGTCTTATTATCCTGTATCTTTGAAATTACCCTGTATAGAAGCATGGAAAACCTGAAAGCCAGGAAAACACATGAGCTGAGTCTTGGAAGCCAGAGAACAGAGATTCCAGTTTATTTAAAGGAAATAGGAAACAACAGAAGCAAACTCAAAGTCAGAGGAGGACAGAGTTAGCAGGGTAGCTAAAAATATAGAGCTTCTAAAAATTTTAGAGAAGTGGCCAAGGTTGTCCAGTCACAAAGAAAAATTACATTAGTTTGGGAGATATTGATGGCTGACATCGAAAAGTCTTTCTGTTTACAGACAAAACTAGCCTTCATTACTGACAGGTGTGGTTGCCTTTTTTCTCCCTGGCTACATAAACCAGCAAATACAGGTTCTTTGAGGAATAAGGCACATGGGGATCCATAGAAGACCTTGTATAATACATCTGACCATAACTAAGTTCTTATCAGGCTCTAAAGGATGGTGGACTGTAAACATGGAGGGACTATTTTATAAATGAAGCACATATGTTCCTGTATCTCTTTTGTCTTTACAGACTGGAATACTTACTCTGGTTATAACAGTCTTGACTGTAATTCCCACAGTGGCCTTATAAAGGCATCGGTGTCCTCTGTTAATTTTCCATCTGCTCTCCACACCCTGGAGGGTACAACATTCTTATATACACCGGAGTAGCTTCACACCCTGCTTCTCCCCCCAGTCCCCACGCAGTGCCATAGCCTGTATTCCTTAGAATTCTATCAATCACTCCAATGAAAGACTATGCAGAAGAACCCAAAATGTATCAGTGGTTGTCCTTTGATATGAATGCAATAAAGAACACATTTGGCATTGATGTTCTTGCAAGTCATGTATCTAACAGAGCATCACCACATGGATGAGTTGAGAAACATGTTCAAATAGATAGGATATTAAATAGTCCCAGAAAAAAAAATCTTAGCCATTTGGATGCTAACCACATGACTAGGGCATTTAATATACCACATATTATTGTTATTAATGAAGTATTTTCATGACCTTCAGTAAGGTTTTTCATTGAACAGTACAAAGTAAATGCTTAGCACCCAGTTGGGTTTGACAGATGTACAACTGCCTTATAGTAAGTATATAAAGTAATGTAAATTTCCATGTATAAGCAAGTGTCCATAACTGAGTGCTCTGTGCTTAGAATGTACTTTCATAAGAGTGGAAGGCAGCAAAGATGACACCTTAAAGTTGTGATGGGCATAAATACTCCACTGGTTATAAGGCTACACTGAGTTTCACAGTAAAGTCCTTGCCTTTTCAGGGGTACACCAGATCACCTAAGCGTAAGGACACACCTTAATTTTCACTTATTTCCCATACACACATTAAAAGTTTAATGTAAATTAATATAGATTAATAATTAATGTAAACACCCTGCAGATGTTTGATAATCAGGGGTAAGAGTTACCCATTATTAGAAAAAAATAGCTTTTGAAGTCATATAATACAGCTCTGTAACTATCCTCTTCTCTGTTTTCTTCTTAAACAGAAGTTTCACAACAAAAACAGTTCTGAAACTAAAAAAAGGAAGACAAAAGAGGAGAATAGTGTAAAGATCCACTGAATGTAAGGCCTTCATACCAGATGTCAGGAGGATAAAAATCTGTAAATTTGAAAAGACTTGTTAGCTTTATTCCAGGCCATAAAGAGAAAATACTTTTGTTTTCTTTTAAAATACCAATTCAACAATATGAAAACTAGGAAAAAATAAGAGTAATTTGATAAATCTAACAATTTGATTGTTCAAATAGACAGTGTAGAAGACTGATTGAAGTGTTATATGCATCCTCCAGAAAGCAAGCAACTGATACAACTAAGCCCTTTAGCTCTTTGAAATAGAATTTCCTTAATAAAAGTAAACATAATAGTAAATCCTTTATCTTATAGTCTGTTGGTTCAAATATTTTTTACTCTTTGAGAATAAGAAAATGTTACATGACATCATTAATCAAAGTGACATCTGTGTGTTCAAACCAAACATTCTCATATCTTTTTAACAATTCATTATAAAATAACACTATGCTGAAATAGCATTATTATTTTTTTCTGATCTCAACATTCTTAACTAATATCTTAATGATTTCCAAGGGCTGTTAGCATTAGCAGTAGCATGTATCCTAAGCCAAGTCATTTACAAGCTTCATAGCTTAGGTCATAGGTACAGAAAAAAAAATTTAGCTTAGAATAAACCAACCAACCCCTTGCTCAAAATGAAATGGAGGATGAATAATGAGTTTTTATACATACATTACTCACTTAGACAATTAATAATGGTTGTTCTCTAGAGATTTGATGGGCTAAAGTTACCAAGGTTCAGACTCACAACTGGGTGCTGGAACCGTCTTTTATTTTCATTCTTGTATACATAATCTATAAGTCTGTAAAATGTGAATGGCCTCAGGCATCCTTTACCAGAATGTTAGGTTTTTAAGTGTCTAATGGTCACTTTTTCTTAGTCTTGTTGCTGTTAAATTCCAGCACCTATCTTTTAGAACTGTGTCCATCACAGATACATTTGGTATACCACTTAGCAAGTATTCAGTTCACTGTGGGTGCCATTATCACAGGAAATGTAGCAAAATTTTCGAACACAGCAAATTTTATCACAAACCTATCAGTTTATTACTTTTTCTAGATTAAAAACAAAGCATATCTTTTTATTTTACAGCTTATTACTGTCTTGCTTCCCCTTGCTCTCTGTATAATTCTGAAATAATTGGAAGGGTCAATCTCTCACAAACATTGATTTAGAGAAATTTCATGATATAAAAACCAGCCTGTAACTCTTAGACAGTTTCCAGATCTCTCCAGTTTCTGAATTGGAGACAGGTGAGGGCCAAGAACCTAGTGAGGTTAAACATTACAGACTTGAGGTTGCAATGTCTCAGCTTCCAACCTAAACCTTCCTTGAACAATAACAAAATGTTTTATAACAAATAGTTTACTATTTCTATTTTGCTATGTAAGTGAAAAAATATACTCTTTCCAGTATAAATCAAGCCTCCAAGTGAAAATAAACTTCTAACATAATACTATTCTGGAGTTTTCAAGTCATGTAATTCTAGTATTCAGGAAAATAGTTATCTTTTAAAATGTCCATATTTTTTGTCTTTGTCTAGATTTGAAAACAAGAGATGAGATTCCAAACTACATTCTGAAAGATTCAAGAATCTAACACCCTTTTAAGCAGAAATGTATTGGTCATTAAATATAAAATGAAATCATTAAACTACATCTAAGTCTTGAGTTATATAGCATTGATGATATTCTGTGAACCATTATTTGTATAATAACAATTGAGGTGAATTTAGTACTTTCTTTTCTGCTGACCACTACTTTAACAGCAGTCCTACTCACAGACTAGTGAATGTTGATAGGAATGCAGGACTGGTGATCTTGCTATCTTGATACCAGACCACTGTATATTCTACATGGTGAAACATAAATCACATATAATGGATTCTGTCAACATACTATGCTAACTTTTTTCTTGACCCTTAAATAGTCTTTGCTTCTGTGTCTACTGAGTGTCTCATATAGTTTAATTTATCATTGTAGTTTAGCATAAGAGTACACAGTATATATGGGAATATCTAGATACTGTAGGTGAGTATTTTTTATTTGTTAGAATAAGAAAGACATTGATAATTAAAAAAAAAAAAAGTTATACTAGGCCCAAGTGCTATGAAATATCCAAGAGTCTTGCTGGTACACAGAATTTTCCCCCAGAGTTTGTTATAACCAACAAAGTCAGTTACTGAATCATGGCACACTTAGGTATTACCTAACTGTGTCCCACTCAGTATAGCATCAGAAAAACCTGTACCCTTTTATTCAGCATGTGAATATGTGACACACACACAAAAAAAAAAAAGACAAAAAAAGACAAAAGCATCCATTATCTATACATTCAAAAGACAAACAAATAAAACATTCTTATTAACCTATTACATAAATGTGATAAATTATTTACTTATTGCAGATTTACATGTTCCATGTTAGATAACTGGGAGATTTGAGAATTTTGCAAGAGATTTCATTTCTTGTCCTAAAACCAGATTTGCTGAAATTTTACAGTATTACAAGAAGCAATATTGATTTGCTTAAATTGAAGGCCTTCTTTCTGCTATAGCTATTTCAATACTTCAGCCTTGAAAATCAAGATTAGCTTAGTAACCATATTTGGAGCTGAAATGAAATAGTCTGTCTGTGCTGGATATCTACTGTGCTATATAAACCCAGTATAAATCTGTATTTCTGTGGATTGCTGTAAACAGAAAACTCGCACTGCAGTCTGACATTTTATTGCAAGGTGAGCAAAGGCTGAAAAGAAAATGGAGACAGACTCTGAGTTGTCCTCCCCTGACCATGAGTATTTTATACCTATCGTGTAAGAAGATGACTTGGCCTTTATGACTATGACTCTTGAATAGCAAGAAGACCTTCATGTGACTAGGCATTTAACAATGAGTCTGAGTATCTCTTGATAGAGCAAGCCATGTAAATGAGTATCTAGCACTTTAGCAGAATTTAGGGCATGGGAACTTAAGAGTCAGGACTCTAGTCTCACAACTAGTTTTGATGCTGGGGAAGCCATGCTTTTCCTGATCACCTATTGTTGAGATGTGTACCTTATTAGGGGGACACTGTATGCAAATGAGCATCAAAATCTTGAAAGGAATGTTAATTTAACATATGAAAAAATATCTTTAGCAGCACTGTTTTGCTTTCATTGTCCACTATGGTACATAGTCACTTGTTAGAGATAGAATGTCAAAAATTAGTTTCAATACCTGGTCTTAGTTGATTTAAGACAACTCCTAAATTTCATTTAGACAGCATTTCACATTTAATAAGAAACACATTCTACCTCCCTAGTACACAAAAATAATAAAAAAATAAAAGGTCTTAAGTAAAACAGTAGAATCTCTCCATTTTGTCTACGCACAGCTTGCTACACAGAGAGATGAAAATGGCTAGAGCTGAAAGGGAAAAAACTGAAGAGTATTTTAACAGTGAAGTAAAACCACAACTAATGGCTTTAGGAGACAGGAGTTAGGTGGACAAGCAAAGTGTTACAGTTTTAAATATATGATACTTGGCTTCACTTCCCAAGTAAGAGGGCTGGCACTGATTCAAAAAGGCTGGTCTCACATGCTTATGCCTCTGAAAGGGACCACACTGCCTGATGGAAACAACCACAAAAGCCACAGAAAAAGCACAACCTTCCAAAGGCAACAAGAAAGCAAGGAGACTGGCAAGTAGACCATGCCAGCACTTGGCCTTGGTGAAGAGAAGGCAGGCATTTGAAATGGCTCATCTGCCCACAGGAGACAGGCCTGAAGAACAGCATAGCTCCAAGTAAACACATCAGATAACAGGGGGGGAGCGTTTTGAGCACAGATGACCTCTTCTCCTAACACCAGCATAGCAAACATGATAGGAGGTTTACACATACTTCTACATCTTGAAAATAATATTTTTATAATGTTCACTGAAACCTAAGACAGCTGTGTGAAACATCTTTGCATGTGAAACATGAGGCAGAATATAGATTCTTATATCTATTCAGTCTGTGTCCTGGAAGCTATTTTGCCATACATGGAGTCCTCTTTTCATCTAACTGGTTTCCAAACACATATTTTAAGCATTTTCCCTTGTGCCATGTGACAAACTATGCTGTAGGCCAGATTTCTTTGTTGCAGATATCTCTGGAGCCTACAGGCACTGTGGCTTCCATAAACATCTGTTTTAAAATAACCGCTTTTCCTGTTTCAGTGTGAGTTTTCTTACTCTTCTGTTGGCTTACTGTTTCAGTCTAATAATAAAAAAAAAAAAAAGAAAAAGAAAAGAAAATTATCAATTCCTGATGAACCAAGTACTTAAAAAGGCCAAGAGCTTTTATATCTTAACTTTATGGAAACTGAAAATGCACCCAAATTCTACTGGTCAGCCTTTATATATTTTCTATCTCAGAGAATGTGGGAATGTAAATTTCTTGGAAGAAATACGACTGCTGTATTAGCACATAGAGAGTTTAAATGGCAAAGTTATTGTTTATAGCCTCCATGTTTCAGAAGATGTTGCTAAAATAAATGATACACAGCACAGTTGTACCAAGCCTAAAGCAAAATACATCACTACCAGCAGTATGAAGCCTCTCTTTAATTCAGTCATATTCTTATCCTGGAACATCCTCATAAAAATAATAAAGAACTATGGACTAGATAAGTGCACAGTGTGGTGAAATGAAAACTGCTAAACTGATGGGCACAAAGGGTTGTGATCAGCACCACAAACTCCATCTGGAGGCCAGAGTGCAGTGCAGTACCCCAGGGTTGGATATTGGGGCAAACAGTATTTAATATCTTCCTGAATAACCTAGATAGTAGGCCAGACTGCACTCTCGGCAAGTTTGCAGGTGATACAAAATTGGAAGAAGTGTTTGATACACCAGGTAGATTTGCACCCATCCAAAGGAGGTGGATAGGGTGGAGAAACAGGCCAACAGGAATTTCAAGAAGTTCAAAAGGGAAGTTGCAAGCCATTCTCCTGGGGAGTAATAAACCCATGCAACAGCCCAGTCTGTAGGCTGACTGAATGGAGAGCATCTTGTCAGAAACCAAGCTGACCATGAACCAGGAAAGCACACCTGTGCCAAATAAGACCATCAGCCTCCTGGGCTGCATTAGGCAGAGTGTTCCAGTAAGCTGAGAGGTGACCCTTCCCCTCCACTCAGGACTGGTGAGACCCACCTGGCTGCTGATCCCAGTACTGGGCTCCCTAGTACAGAAGAGGCACGTACATACTGGGCACGTCCACTTGACAAAGTGCAAAGGGCTTTAAAGATGATGAAGGTCTTGGAGCATCTGTCACAAAAGGAGGAGGTGAAAGGGTTTGGCCTTGAGAAGACTCAGAGAGAATTCAACACTGTTTATTAATATCATACGGGGATGTTTGGAAAGAGAGAGGCAGATTCTTCTTGAGCACTAGGAAACCTCCAAAGGTGCCTGCCACCTTCAGACACTGTGTAGTTCTGTGATGGGTGGAGACCCATCAATAAACATACTGTTTACATTTTATTCTGACTGATGCTGAATGAAAGAATTGTGCAATGGTCACTTGCTACTACATCCAGCTTTTCTGGATACTACCAGTTACCACCAGGGAAAGCACCATCTAGGTGCATTTGGGTAACGGAGCTGTTAACATGGGTTCAATATAGTGCTCATCTTTTATTAAATAGGCAAGGAATTATTGTGAATATAAGATATTGCTTGTCCCATGATGACTACTACAGAATAAGACATTCTAACCTTTTCTAAAAGAAAGCTGAAATATCAGTGTGAACAGGGCTGCAAGCAAAAGTTACAGCAATATATTCTATGGGTAGGCAAATAAACTCTAGGAAGACTGCAAACTGTATAGTTTATTTATTTCTTTGTTTCTGCCCTGTGGAAGTAGGATTTATATGCTTATTTCTAGTCTGTATGTTACTGGGCAAATATATATCCATATGATATCTTTGTGAATAAGCCCTCATCTAAATTATATGCTTATTAATTTTTTGACAATTCAGCTTCATAGTGCCATCTTTGCAATCCAAATATCCCATTCTTTTCTGCAGAGATGGATCTTCAGCTGTCTTTATAAGATGAACAGCAACAAGAATACCTATTTTTCTAATAACAATAATATTTTTGGGGCACTACTTAAGATGTCTTGAAGAAACTTGATTCTCAGATAATAAATCCAGACTCCTTAAGGAGAAAACTAAACATGATAAAATAAAAGAGCAAAGCAGATTGGAGCTGTGAGGTGATCAGACTAGGCCTCAGTATCTTATTAAATCATTCCTTGGTACAAACATATAATTTTTTCCATTTTAAAACTGGCATAGGAAGTGGATGACAATTTGAAATTCTTAGTTAATCTCATGAATGGGCAATAATAATGCTCCAGTCATCAATTACTACATATGTGTACAACAGCATTCCCTTTTCAGAGAGGTGGTAAATTCAAAACCAAGAATGGTTCTGTTTAACAAAACCAGACACACTTTGGGTGAAGCCAAAACCCCTTGCTGTGTTGTTATCTGGAGGATATGATTAATGTAAAGAACATCAAAACAGGAAAAACATGTGCCTGTTTGAGCTTCAGCACATAAACAGGAAACACAAAATTTGTGCTGCTTCTGCTAGAATTTATCCAATATGTTTCATACTAAATTCCCATATTGTAGTTTATCTCACCTCACTAACCCTGTTAGTCATAGGTCTGTGCATTTGCCTTAATGACTGATGGAGCTGTGCAAAACAGAAAAATAATTTGGCCGTGCTATTTTTTCAAGGAAAAGATACAGTCACTTTATTTTTTATAAGATTTGTCAATATTCTTTTCTCCCATGATTTAAAAGAAGTACTTAATGTACATGTGGAATTAACTTTTTTAGTTAACTGAAGGTTTTAAAATCTATTTAAGTTAGCTACAACCACTCTAATCACATGTTCCAATACAAGCTGACACACATTTTCAGAGACCTGATTCTACATAGGTTTTAGGTATTGGTGATCAAAGCTTTCCTACACATCCTGTTTAGGTGGTTGTTTTTAAAATTAATATAGATTTTATGTGTAGGTTCCTCTCTCAAATACATTTGACTTGCCATTACATACAGGCAGCTTTGGATTTCTAGTGTCACCATGTCCCCTTCATTGTTATATGGGAGCTCTAGTTAGAGGGGTTTTTTTATTTGCAGATCATCTTCATCACCACCATGACTGTATTGCACAACTGAAAGCATCAATGATTTTTGTCACTCTCTACTAAGCAGGTTTTACATATCACAACAAAAAACGTTTATCTGTTGTACTTCATGTTGCCCTTTTTTAACCTGTAGATACACTTGTAGAGAAACTAAGCTAGCAAAACCAGTGGTACGTGTGTGCTTGTACACGTGTGCAGGTGAGAGACAGACTGCACAAAAAGGACATAAACCAGCACCCCTTAGTGTCCAGTTGCATGAATTGCACCAAAAATATTTTTAAAAGAGATTTATCAAAGCCTTTGAGAACAGCTTTTTCCTTTAAAATCAATGCCTTGGAAAGCACAAACTTTTCAACCTACTACATCTATACAGCACACAAAGAATACTGCTGTTAACTGTAAAATGTTAAGAAAAATATGATTGTACTATAGAAAGGGCAGTAGTATCAAAGGAAAACTTAAAAAATCTTCAAAGGAGACAGATGATGGTAAGGTTCTTTTCTTACAATTTAGGCTAACATCAGAGAAAATTCTCACAGAAGCTCCATCTATTTGTGGACTACTTCGCAAAGAGGGATGGTAGAAATACCAAATCTTAGCATCATGAACATGAGTTTTAAGTATGTTCCTGACTGTGATGCTCAGTTAGCAGCTTATTCTATTTTCTATGAACTCAATTGTCAAATTGGTGAATAAAATCAGCTTCCTCTGCCCTCAGAAAGAATATCAGATTGGCATACGATACCTGTGTTTTTGCAGAACAAGATTCAGATCTTTTCAGACTACCTTATGATCAGAAAAATACTTAATTTAATGGTTAGTGAGTGTAAGAGGAAACAAAGTGTTAAAAAAATAGTTTAAAAACATGAAAAGTAACATTTTCAAGGACCTTTCCTGAATTCTGGTTATTTTTGTCTGACAAACAAGGTCATTTTCTTAAACAGAATCATTTCTAACCTCCTTTTCTCCAGGATAAAAATATATTGTCAGCTCTGAATCCAATTGATATGATATGGACTCTTAACTACAAGTTCAGAGGAATACCTCAGTATTTGAATCAGACATGCAAATGTGATTTGTACTCCCAAAATCTTCAACCCAAGAGTGCTATGGTTATTCCTCCCATGTAGAAAGGTTCTGTTGTGCTTCCAGTTATTACAGAGAAAGAAGTTTTTCCTGCAGAAAATTTTTAATTTCTAAATTCTGAGTTTGATGTTGAAGGGCAGAGATAAAGATTACAATCTGAAAAACATGCAGAATTATTTTACCTGTTTCAAGGCAGCAGATCCTTCTCCCAGATTTAAAAATCAATTTAATGAGAATCAAAGACAGCATTTGCCGGCAACTTTAGTAATGCTGGACCTTAACAAATGTGCTTAGTTATGTTGATCTTCCCTTCTTACTTGGCAAACTACTAGATAAACAAGAAATTACTTAAGCCTTTTCAATTTGATTTATTTAGTTCCTTAAAAATGAAATAATTTGAATTGATGTAAAGAAAACCAAAAACCAAAACCAAACCACAAAACAGAAAAAATAGGATGAAAGCTGTGATCACTGTGCCCACATTTACATGAAAATTAATGTGGAGGTGCCCAGGTAACATCTAAAAGTCCTTAAGAAAGAGTCATAAGCTGTATCTGTACACAGAGGCTTTCAAAGATGGTTATATAAAGTTATACCTCTAAATCTGTATCATGACTATCTAGAATTGTGACTGAATTTTCATAAGTGCCAGCTATCCATTCTAAGCCATTATCTTCAGTTAACTTTTCTGGGGTTTGTTTTGTTTGGTTTGGTTTTTTTTTTTGGTGTTTTTTTTTTTTTTTTTTTTTTTTTTTTTTTTTTTTTTTTTTTTTTTTTTTTTTTTTTTTTTTTTTTTTTTT